>JAYMFT010035679.1:0-15807 GCA_038088735.1 Panulirus argus | reverse complement strand
GGTTCCATTTGCTGCCAAATCCACTCCCAGATATCTAAAACACTTCACTTCCTCCAACTTTTTCCCATTCAAACTCATTATACATTCTTTTATGGTTAAGCTATCTTATTACTATTTCATCACTTCCAGCCTTTTATCTGTTGCTCTTCTTATTTTTTTCTCTCATATTTCCCTTCAAATTCTTCATTCTTATCTGGTTTCAGTTCATCATTACCTTTCTCTAGCTCATTCACTAATTTCACAGTCACTTTCAACACTATCAGCTGTATCATTAATCTGTCTATTAGCACTGCATTTGTCAATTCTGAAGATGTTTGCTGCATTTTGCCATTTCTCTTACACAGGCTTTCATGTCCTTCAATCTAGAAACAGTCATGCATCTTGTAACACACAAATTATGCATTACATTTTAGGATTTATGTTCATAATCACCTTGTATCATATACCTTATGCTCTGCACACATTTGGATGTCAGTTCTCAATTTTCTTTCTGTGCCCTTTAGGCTTTTTTTTCATAAGTTACTATTTTCCTTCAACATTTGTTTTATCTGTTGGTGCTGCCCTCTTCCAGTTCAGTTTTAATGCTCACTGCACGTATACTTCTCTCAGGGTTGCAGCACCTAACTAGCCTTGCCATCTCAGAATATTACTGATTTGGTATCTCCATCTTAACTGCATGAACTTCTGCTAATTCCTTGTCAGTTAAACCATTATCCCATCAATACATTTCCTGATTCTGATAATTTCTCAGTTACAATTATTGTGATGTTATTTGGGCCAATATCCACAATTTTTTCCTTTCCTAGCTTTTAGTGTTTGCATTACTGTACATTCAAGTCCAAATGCTTCTCTTTTCTTAGGGGGTTAGCTTATATCAATCTTAGATCATTCTAATTCCTATTTCACTTTAACATTAGCTTTAAACCCTTAAAATTTAAACACTTTAAAATTTAAGCACTTTACCTTCTTGCTGCTTGTCCACTGCTGAGTATATTTCAGCCATGTTTCTTGATACACTTTTCAATAGTCGTTAAGGAGCTAAGAGGACGAAGTGAAGGAAACTTTAGTTTCAGCGCAATATACATAACATCTAATGAGTGTATATGTGCAAATGAGGCTGTTGCTCCTTTTCTTCAACTAACCAGTAAGGCAGGGAAAATACTTAGGCATAAAATGTTGGTCTGACGTGAAACTAACACTAAAAATAACATCTCATAACAAAAGGAGAGTTTCAGCTAGCTGTCTGACATCAATTTCAGTTTTAAGAAAAAAACATTTCATATGATATCCAAATTATCATTTACATATGAACAACATATTAAATAAGAAATTAGTGCAAATCCTATTACGAATTCAAACAATACTCTCATTAACATCCCCTTTCTTCTACCTACTCATAAATTACTTTCCCACCTTCATAAGGTAGCATCTAGGAACATAAAGAGTAACACTTATCTGCACACATCCAGCCACAAACTATAATGTATAATGTACCACAACCAAGTTCTGCCATCTATAACCAAGCCTCACAGACTACTCCATGGCTTACTAATATTTCAAAAACACTCAAACAGCAATAATATCAAAGATTTTCCCCCTAAGAAAAACAAGATATATGAAAAAGCAACAACTCTTTACCTCTTGGTATTCTCCAATGGGTCGGAGATATCTGAGAACAAATATCTGTTGAGTTTCACGAGTCATGGGAAACATCTGGTAAGTTCCTACAATGTAGCTGCTCAATTCTGCCCAAGAGGAATTAGAACAGTCTGAATTGAGAAGAGGATCTGGCAGTTCCCGTGATGCTTTAGGGGACCCAAAAATATTGAATGTCCCACTAGTGTTGGCATTTTTGGTTGGGGTGGGGCAGGGATGTACAACTGAAAAGAGATGAGACATAAAACAGTCACTCTAACAACCACATATGAAGAAGCAATGTTCTGAATTATCTAACAGTGGCCTCATGATGTGAGAGCCAAAATGGCTAAAAAGTAACTGAATTGCTAAGTTATCAAACTACTCCTATGGTGGAACAACATGGAATGAGTAGAAAATTTTAGAAATCATTGAGATATCTATAGAAGACATTAACACAATAATAAAAGGTCTTGACCCATACAAGGCTAATGGTCCTGATGAAATTTCAACATATGTGCTGATGATGTGTGCATATATGCTAGATAAACCCCTTGAAATACTGTTCAAAATATCACCTGAGAAAGGCAAAGCGCCAACAGAATGGAAAAGGGTACGCATCATACCAATACAGAAGAAATGACACCAGGAACAAGCACTGATCAACAGACCAGTCTTACAATATGTAGGGTCTGTAAGGTTCCAGAAAGGATCAGTAAAAAGCAAATGGATGACTTTCTAAAGAGGAGAAATTACCTATGTGAGAAACAGCAACATTTTAGGGAAGGAGGTCATGTGTAACAAACCTCTTGGATTACTATGAGAGAGTGAGCTCTGTCTTAGGTAAATGGGAAATCTGGGCGAATTGTTTTTAATTCAACACCCAGAAAGCATTTAAAACTGTAGCATATGGAAGGCTAATTAAGAAGCTGGATCATCAGGCAGGAATATGGGGGAAAACTCCTTCCATGGATGGGAGATTATCACAGAGGAAGGGAATAAAGGTCGTGTAAGAGAAGCCTTCTCCAAATGGGTCAAGGTGACCAGCAGAGTGCCACTGGGTTCTGTTCTTGGACAATTGCTCTTCTTGATCTATGAAAGTGAAATGCCTGAAGGTATGGACTCTTATCTGAATATGTTTGCTGATGACACAAAGGTCATAAGGGTAGTGAAGAGCAAGGTGGACTACATCAACTTAAAGAGGACCTAAACAGACTACAAAGTTCACCTTCTACATGGATGATGAAATTCAACCCAAGGAAATGTAAAGCAATGAGGATGGGACTAAGTGAAAGAGGGCCTCAATATGACTATCAACTAGTGGGAAATAAGCTTCAGAATTCTGTGTAAGAAAGACTTGGGGGCCAAAACCATTCCTAATCTGTCAAGAGTCCCACATTAAGAGAATACTGTCATTAAAGAGACAAACAGTCTAATGGCAATTATTAGAACAGCTTTCAATTATATTAATGAGGAAATATCTAGCAAACTATTTGTATCCTACATGAGGCAAAACCTAGAATTTGCTTCTTTAGTTTAGTCACTGCACTTAAAGAAGCCCAAAAAGCTTCAAGAAAAGGTTCAAAGGAAAACAACAAAGATGAAACCTGTATTAAGATAGGTGAATTACAAGGAAAGGCTGAAGCCTTAAATTAGCCCACCTTGGTAGAGATAAGAGTAAGCACTGTATACCAGATTGGTGATGGAAGACACTGAGCAGTTCCTTGAAAGACGAAGGGATGGGACAACCAGGGAACATAACATGAAATTAGGCAAAAAAATTGTACTGAAATACTTTTATGGTAAGAGAGTGGTGGAAGAATGGATTTATGTATGCACACAGCATACATAAATCTAGAATGTTGTATGATAGTTAAGAATGTTAAAGACATGGGGCCCAAGAAGTGTGAAAGTCCTTCCCTGTACAATACAAATAGCAAATACAAAATTCTGATAAAAAAAATTATTTCAGAAAGTCTGGTCACAAAAAAACATGATTTCAAAGACCTAATCATGAGCCACTAATGGATACATGACATGTATGTATGACTGAACATACAGATGCATAATTCAGTTTCATTCTCAAACTTCAACAAAACACTTATAAGCAATCTTGGTAATTGTTATAAAAATCTAATGAATCTTCACTTAGTACAGTCAAAATAAAAACCTAAATTCTGGAATTGTGTATCAATATTAGCATCTAAGCTACTACTCAAGACTTAAGCTATTCATCCCCCAAATCAATTATGTAACCAAGTTTAATAATAATTTCGTCTTCACAGTCAATGATATGACATGAGCAAAACATGCCCTATTGAAGACCATCTCAGGTAAGAAAAAAAAGTAAAAAAAAATAAATATATACAATGAGTAGAAATCAATTAGGACTATGCAGGTGGTTGTTGACTTGAATCTTAAAAAGAAAAACGTTGCATGAAGAGGGAAAAATGAAAGGAAGAGAGTTCTGCAGCTCTGCTTTTCATGGGAAAGAGTAGTGTCATAAGAAATATCTTTCTTTCTAACAAAGGGTTACATTCCTAACATGTTTGTCATAAAATGGCTTGCACTGCATTTTTTTAGGAATTTCAAAGAAGGATATGTTACATAAAAGCCACCAAAAAAATCAACCATGAGCTTGTAAAATGCCTGTTTATGAGCTAGAACCCTCAGTTGCCTTTCAACGATATAGTTCTGTAAAGCTGTCAAAACAATAGGGTTGAAATAGTCAAGATGTACATTCACATTACATAAATGCCACATTCACACCTAATATAAGAAAAACATTTCATTATGATGTTTCCTGAACGGTAGTTTGAAAATATTACTAAAAATACCACTGTAATTGCATGCTAAAGCCTCATATATAATGACATGACATCACACTCCCCCAGCCCAGCTGTACGTCTATGAGTCTCAAACCTGCAAAGTTCACTGTTCATATACCAAGCTCTTCAGGGAGAGGTGGGTTGAGCACATGGAGGGTTCGTCAGAGATAAATGAAAGACATAGTTTTACATTAAATTTGGAAATATTTCTCCAATTCAAGTAGCCTACAATTTGTTTTCTTATGTTGAAGGCCCCAGTCACAGACTAAAGTCCACATCAAGGCCAGGCCTTACCTGAAATATAGAGAGAATTATGAAAGGGATAAAGAAAACAAAAAGGAAAGTACTTACAAATTTTGGAGAAAGTGAAAAGCTTGCCTTTTAAAATGTGCTAGGTCATGGTTATTGGGAAAGACACGAGAAGGTAGAGAGTTCCAAAGCTTCAATGTGTTGGGAAAGAAACAGATATCAAAACGGCCCACCCTTGAGTTGTTGACAGCCACACAGTAATCATGTGATGCAGCAGACTGCTGAGTATTGTGTGGTCTAACAAGTGGTGGGATGCACACAAGCAGCCAGTTCTTGGGAGCAAAAACCAAAGTAATACCTACAGAAGAAGGAAAGTGAACCAACTTTGTAGTGTAGGGCAAGGGGGTCAAGTCTGGAAGTTAGCCTGGGACATTCTATAAGTCAGATCACTTTCAACTCAACTTTGTCAAGTAAGGATACAAAGCTAGAACCACCCCAGATGTGAGAGCAGTACTCCATACAAGGATGAATCAATCCTTTGTATAAACGGACTAACTGTTCTGAAGAAAAGAAGTTTCGACATCTAAAACAGGACACCCAGTTTCTTAGAAACAGACTTAGCTATTCCCATAAAGTGGAGTTTCCAAGAAAGAGTAGAAGTTAGAGAAATACCAAGTATGTTCACTGAGTCAAGAGGTAGAATTACAAAACCGTCAAAGGAGAAATGACAGTTGTGATGAGTTTTCAACAAAGAGATAAGTAGAAATTGGGTCTTTGTGGTATTAAATAAAATTTTGTCTATCCCTTTGAGATATCCAGTCCAAAATCTGAGCTTACTGAGGAAGCTGTGTCAATACAAGATGCAGATCGAGTGAGAGAAGAGGGAGCAGAATTGAAGGATGTGGATGAATGCAGTGCTGAGGCATCAACGTATGGGTGCATTTGATTATCTGTGGAAGAAAGGAAATTGTTGAAAAAAAAGAAAAGAAAGTATACGGAACAGAACAGAACCTTGAAGGATACCAGTGGTGATGGAGAAAGCGAGGGAGGCTGATCCATCAACAACCACAGAGACAGATCAGCTGGGGAGGAAGCTAGATTTGAAGGAGAAAAGTGAGAGAGGGAAGCCAAAAAATGGGAGCTTAAGAGATGAGAAACCAATGCTAAACCTTGTCAAAAGCTTTGGATTTGTCAAGGGCAACTATACATGACTCCCTAGAATCCTTCATGGATGATGACCAGACATGATTAAGGCAGCAAAGAATATCACCAGTGGATCTCGCCTTACAAAAGCCATGCTGGTGATCAGAGAGACTACTGTGAGTTTCGAGGTGTCTAAGGATATGGGAGTTTAGGAGAGATTCAGAGACTCTGGAAATGTAGATGTTAAAGCAATAGGACAATAGGTAGAGTGGTTAGAATGGTCACCCTTCTTTGGGATGAGAAGTATCAACGCATGCTTCCAAGGAGAAGGAAAAGTTTTGGTTTTTAAACAGTAACGGAACAGACAAGCAAGCACAGGTGCAAGTTCAAAGGCACACCCTTTCAGTACACAGGGATGGATGCCATCAGGACCATAAGCCTTGCTTATGTCCAGACACAGAAGCACTTTTTGGACAGTCTTAAAAGTGATTACAGGAAGGGGCATGGGATTAGTAAGAGGAGCATCAGGGGGTAAAATAACGATATAGTCATCCAAGGTGGAGTTAGAGGAGAAAAGGGAATCAAAACGAGTTACTTTATCTACAGCAGAGACAGTTATAGTACCATCAGAATGGAAAAGTGAAGGAAAGGTAGAGTGACAGAAGTTGTTAAAGATGCCCTTAGCTAAAGATTAGAAAGACTTATCAGTGGATAACAAGGAGAGGTTATTAAGGAACACTTTGCTTCATGGATAGCATGCTTGCCCTGATTACGGGCAGTGATAAAAGCTAACGAAAGTCAGAGGAAGGAGAGTTTTTCCAAACCCGATATGTGTGATCCCTTGTCTGAAAGGCCACAGAACAGGAACGGTTAAACCATGGATTGGACAAAGGTGTCGCCTTGGAGGAGGAGGGGATAAATGCTTCCATTCCTGCAGGAATAACCTCTGCCATGTGTTTGGTAGAGACAAAAGCATCACCACACTGGAGACAGTAATTCACTCAAGGAAAGTCAGAAAAGAAGTTATGTAAGTTACTCCAGTCAGCTTTGTTGAGGTGCCAGTGTTTACATTTAGAAGGGGCTGCTGGAGGGAGAGGTGTCATTAAAATTGATCTTAAATAATCCTCTGAACTTATCATAACCCTTTCCCTAATAAAATCTTTCCAACAGGAATTAGTAAAAACTTTACAATGATATAAATTGATGTAAATTCCTTTGTATGAGTCAGCCTTACTGGTACCACCACTTAAAAATGTTTAGTTATGAAGATACATCAATGCAAGTTTCTCTGATGCAAGCCACTCACAAATCAATCCCTGAAGACCAAAATTCAGAATATAAAGAATTCTCAAAACACAACGAAAGATGCATAAGACCTTGGTAACTCACTAATTAAGAATTATTAATATAGCTTAAAAAGGAAAGTGCTGTGGATTCTTTGCACTCCTCTAACCAGAGAGGGATCCACAGCCAATTCTACCAGAGAGGTGCTGTCAATATAACCAGAGCTGAGTAATAGTATAACTTATTTAAAACAACAAAAGCTGGCACTCTTGTGAAGACAGTTAGAGACATCTCCACAGATCTACAACAGTACATCTACAAATTAGAAGTCTGAGTGGCTGCTGTCATACCAAATCTACCTCTGGACCAACACTCAAACACCACATTCACATTACAGAACCTGTTTTGTCACCATTCTGTTGCCATCTGATTTATTTGGGGCATATCATCTACTATAATACTATGCTTTGAGATCCTTAAGTGCAGGAAGCAGCTAAGAACAAACTTTTCTTGCAAATAAAATGAAATCAGGACTCTGATATGGTTGGCAAAGGTCTGGGATGATGATGGTCAATTTTAAAGGAAGAACTCCCTCCTTCCTTACAGAGGTAACCACAATAAAGAAAGTCCAAAACAGATTCGGCATTCTCATAAATAATAAACATAGCACTAAAAGGCTAAGGAAAATGTATGATTTTTGAGTGAGAATAGATTCTGCATCACTGTAGTTTGGAACACAGAAATGAGCAAGAAATATTTCTATGGGAATGGATGGTCTGTAGGCCAACAAAAAGACCTTGTCTCACCCTAGATGTAGTTTAAATGACATAAGGTACCACTGAAAATTTCTAGGAACAATGAAACTGGTTGTCTGATCCCTTAGGGGCTTCTTAAAATCAAACAGGTTATCCCTCTGGGAGAAGGATGTTCTCAGGACTCATTACCACAACCTAGCTCCCCAAGAATGATGCTCAACCAGAACAAGTGGTCCCCAAGAAAAAGCCATGATAGACCATGAATTTTCTGGAGAACTAAGTTTCAATACTTCTCCAAGAAAACTATTCTATGAAAGATTAACTAGAGTTACTTTGTTACATGAATCCTCTGATACAACATACCAGCAAAGTCAAGAGCTGGGTGTAAGATGGGGGTGGGCATGGCCCATTTAATCACTATTAATCCTTGCCTAGGTACCTATATACCTTTAAAAAAAAAAATGCTTATTTTCTAAGTATAACTGTACAGCAACTACATGCCAATAAATATACAGAAACTTTTCTTTCCAACCAACCCTCCCCACCCAAAAAAATAAAATAAAAAAATCACCTGGAACCATTCACCCTCATAATTACACGCACATACATCATGTTATAATGTATTTTACTTTACAAGTGCTTTGAGGTGCCAGTAAATAAATCAAACAAACAAAAACTATAAAGATATTGTGAGGCCTGTGGTCAAGAGTAACAGAACCCACTCTGAAAAGGTGCTGAGATCATCTGGTAAATGTGGTAGCAAGATGCTCAGGCTCAGGTGTCCTGTAAAGATTTCCTCATGTAAGATATCAAAACTCCCTTCTTGATTGATAAGGAAAATTAAGAACCATTTTAATAAATGCACAAAACTCCCTTCTTGCCTTGATAAGGAAAATTAAGAGCCATTTTAATAAATGCACAAAAGGAAGAACTTTTTGTGTACCCATCTTTTACCTATAGCAAATCTGCTAAATATTCAGATTTTTTTCCACTGTCGATAGTGACTTGACTTAAATATTATTTTTCTTCAACATCAAAGGTTAGCAAGTGTGATATGTATAATCATCTTACACTAACAACAGAGGGCTCCTACCCCACAGCTAAGCACAATTCCAAGCTGCTGAGTGGGCCGTTGGGTCAACCAAGCTCATAAAAGCCCTGACTGGCAGACCTACATAACTGCCCCAGCCAAGCTGGTCTGGCATGCTTTCTAAACACTTATCCTGGAAATTTTTATATTCCTCCACTGTACATATTAAAGTGTTTCTAATGGCTACAGACAATGTGTTGAACTGCAATGGGCCCCAGATATTTGCACATTTTGACTTCAGTGATAACATTTTACAAAGTCTTTCATGCCTGTTGTGCCTACTAGGATTCATTTTTGGGAGTAGCTTGGTAACCATGCCTTCGAGCATTTTCCAGATTCATTTTTGAGAGTAGCTTGGAAACCATGCTTTCAAGCATTTCCGGAGTCATTTTTGAGTGTAGCTTGGGAGCCATGCCTTCGGGCATTTTCTGATTTTCAATTATGATATATTTTTCCTGTCTGCACTCAAAAGAGTACAGCCTCAGTGACTTCAGTCATCCCTAGTAGTTCAGACCTTTATCAGCATCAATGCAAGCTGTTACACATCAGTTTCAAGTGCCCTAAAAGAATATGTCAGCACAAAGCAAAATTCTGTTCATGAAGGCATTGGTGACTCTTGTCTTGAAGGGCTGTTAGATCCTGCCAACTATCTTACTGGACGAGACAACTACTGCTCTGTTTTGTTTTTTCAAAGATATGGTTGTTGAATATTATTGTTCTCAGGACTTTAATACTGTTCAATCATGATATGATGTCTGTATCTATCCAGTATTCTGTGCCCTTTTTTATAATAATTTCTTCACTCTCTCTCCATTCTGGAGGAGCTGGACCCTTCTCCCACTAAAAAGCATGTTGTTTTCAGTGGGCTAGAGGAAGACTGTTTATTTGCTTGGTGTTTCTCAATGTCTTCTGTTGATGGGATTTTCATACATACTCTAGTATCATATGCATAGGATGAAGTGAAACTATGACCCGTAGTTACATCAATGTTGCAATTTCAAATAAATGCACATGTAAATGAAAAAATCTTCAAAGAAATTTCTATCCACTACTTTCAGTGTGATAATGTGTATGAGTTTAGTAGACATTTCAACACAATGCTCTAAAAAAAGTAAAGTGAGTTGCCACTGTAAACGTTTATTGTTTATTTTACCCACACTGGAATGCTGATAACTAATTGTTATTAACTTTAATGTACAAAATATATCTTTTCTTGTCATAATTAAAATCATTCCTTGATAAAGTTTTCACAATAGAAAAACTCTTAAAGTCTGTAAAATTACCAGCCACACCAGATAAATAGTGTTGTCAAGGTCAGGCAGGCCCTAGCAACAGAAAACCTTTTTCTGCCTGACCTTGATCACCATTTGATGCTTAGAGAGTCAGTGTCCATATAACAATTCTCCACACAATCTGAAAACAGATCATCATCAAATAATTCACGATCATCAGCCAGGTCCTCTAAATCTAGCTAAAAGTTTCTCAATTTCCTTCCGATAAAACTCACACAAATGTGCTCTATTCTGCATGGCTGAAGGTTGACCAACAGTGGAAAAAAGTTGACAAACTGTGGTGAAAAATTATCTTGCACCTCAGCCACCACCCAGGCTCAGTGCATGGCCTTGAAATTAGGGCTCGAGAGAATGTGTAAATATTCATCGAAAGGCACTGCCCAGCTCATGAAATTATCTGTCTGGAGGTGTTATGCGGTTAAAAACTTAAAGGTTACCCTTAACTCTTTTAAGGTGGGCAATTTTAAAGCTTCTCGCTTTTACATGCAACTCAACTCTCTTAATTCCAGTCATGTCTTTGTTATCCTCCTCTGGACCCTCTCTACAGGCTCTTTGTGCTTCTTTAGGTGCAGTACCAACCTTGGGAAATGTATTCTAGGTTTGGTCTTATGTAAGATATGAACAACATTATAAAAATTCTTTTATCCATATACCTGAAAGTTATCCTAATCTTTGCCAACAGACAATCTGTCTCCTTTCATATTCTCCAGAATGGGACTCGTGCAACAAGCTAGGGACAATGTCAACTCCCTGTAATTATTATTTGTAATGTAAATACAGAGTTTTACACTTCTTGGGACCTCACCACTTGAACATTCTCTAACACAATTTTCTATGTTTCTGTATGCTGCCTTTATTAATCATGTCTTCAGGCATTCTATTCCATTCATCCACCACTCTTATATCTTAAAAGATTTCCTTACATCTTTTTTAACAAGTTTTTTGCTTAATTTCAAGTTAGGTCCTATGGCTGTTCTATTCCTACATCACTCAAAGAACTATTTTCTGTCTATATCATCGATCTGTTTTGAAAACCCAAAGACTGTGATCATGTAACCCTTAAATTTTCTCTCTTCTAAGATGAGTAAATTCAAAGCCTCTTGCCTTTCCCCAGAACTCGTTTCTCTTAATTATGGTAAAACTGTTGTTCCTCTCCTCTGGACCTTCTCTCTTAATTCATCGTGCTTCTTTCAGTGCAGTTACCACACTTAAATAAAAAATGTGAATGCTATTCTAATATTTGCAAGACAGTTGGTCCCCTTAACTATTCTCTTTAGGGTGGGGCTCTGGCAACTGGTTAGGGAGACAGTGTTGACCCCTATGTATTTCTCACACACAGAATCCTGCAGCTTGTTTCCTGTGAGATGATAATCATATTGAGGCCTTCTTTCACTGTGATCCATCCTCATTACTTTACATTTACTCAGGTATAACTTCATCAACCATGTATCAAACCATCTTTGGGGTATGCCTGGTCCTCCTGTAAGGTAATGTGATCCTTTATGCTTTCCACTTCCCTCATGACCATGGCATCATCTACAAATATATTCAAGCATGAATCCATACCATCAAGCAAGACATTTACATAAACCAGGAACAGAACCCTGTGACACTTTGCTGGTCATCTTGACCAATCTGGAGAAGGCTCCTCTGACATGCATACTTTGTTCCTTTCCATTTGGATGATGATTTATGCATCAGAGTTTCCCCTTTATTCCTGTCTGGTAGTCTAGCATTCTAATAAGCCTTTCATATGATACAATGATGAATGCTATCTGGGAGCAAAGATACATACAATCCACCCAACCTTCCCTTTTGTCAAAGACAGTGCTCACTCACTCATCAAAATCTAAGAGCATTGTTAAATATAACCTCCTTTCCCTAAATCAATTATGTCTCTCACTTTATTTTTTTCTCTACAGAAAGTCATTCATTTGCATTTTAATCATTATTTTAAAGATCTTACAGACCACACTTATTAAAGAGTCCAGACTATAGTTCGGTGTCTGTTCCAGTTTCCTTTTTCATGAGGATATGTTTGCCCCTTTTCCCATGGTACTTTACCTCTCACCAGCAACATCAAAACTATTTCAAGAGGTTTGTCTTGTGTACCTAAACACATCAACACATATGATGAAACTTCTTTGGTGACACTTCATCAGGACCAAGAACCTAGTATGGGTCAAGACATTTTAATATTTTGAAAGTCTTTTCATGATATCTCAATTTAAACCTCCAATCCATTCCAGTTCATTGGGGATGGGGCTGTAGCATCTTTCACTGTGAAAACACTTTCAAACTTGTCATTCAGTGCCTCAAATATATTTCAACCAGCCTCTACAATTCTCCCCCATAAATCCCTTAGCCTGATTAGCTGCTCTTTAACAAAGTTTATTCCTGATGAATTTACAGAAGTTCTGGATTTTCTCCATCCTTAATCACAATATTCTTTCCAAAGTTTCTTTCTTTCTCTTTACCTATCCTTTTACATGCACTCCTTCTCTTATACCTGGCAAAAGATG
This sequence comes from Panulirus argus, assembly GCA_038088735.1. Classification (NCBI taxonomy): domain Eukaryota; kingdom Metazoa; phylum Arthropoda; class Malacostraca; order Decapoda; family Palinuridae; genus Panulirus; species Panulirus argus. Next base: position 3,009 of record JAYMFT010035679.1, on the reverse strand, counting down.
ACTAGTTGGAGTGTTGCCTATATATTTGCCAGTGCTCATTTTGAAGCTCTTTTGCCTTTCAATATCTTTTATGAAACTTTCTTTCCCTCTTTCTTAACAACTCTTCCATGTTAAAGGCTAGAGGTACCCACATTCCCTCTACTTCAATGTAAAGTCATTGAACCTCTCACCAAAATGCCCTGAACACCATTTCCCAGTCTATGTTACCAATGAAATTTTTTTGGTCTGTGTAGTTTCCGTAATTATAACTACTCTTTCTGACCTCTGCTCTTTTAACTTTCTCATTTAATACATAGTCAGCTTGTGTGCCCCCTCCACCAACTAGACAACGCAATACTCAGCAAACTGCTGCATCACATGATTATTGTGTGGCCATTGGCAACTCAAGGGTGAGCCATCTTGATACCTGCTTCTTTCCCTACATGTCGAAGCTTTGGAACTCTCTACCCAATAGCTATGACCTGACACATTTCAAAAGACAGGTCTTTCACTTCTCAAAAATTCATAAATACTTTCCCTTGTCTTTTCTTTTTCCATTTCATAATTCTCTCTATATTTTAATTTGTTTATGGATGGGGTGGTTCGGGAGGTAAATGCAAGAGTTTTAGAGAGAGGGGTGAGTATGCAGTCTGTTGGGGATGAGAGGGCCTGGGAAGTGAGTCAGTTGTTGTTCACCAATGATAGAGCACTGGTGACTGATTCAAGTAAGAAACTGCAGGAGTTGGTGACTGAGTCTGGAAAAGTGTATGAAAGGAGAAAGCTGAGAGTAAATGTGAATTAAAGCAAGGCTATTAGGTTCAGCAGGGTTGAGGGACAAATTAGTTGGGATGTGAGTTTGAATGGAGAAAAATTAGAGTAAGTAAAGTGTTTTAGATATCTGGGATTGGACTAGGCAGCAGGTGGAACCATGGAAGTGGATGTAAGTCATAGGGTGGGGGAGGGGGCGAAGGTTCTGGGAGCAAAGAAGAATGTGTGGAACATTATCTTGGAGAGCAAAATGGATATGTTTGAAGGAATAGTAGTTCCAATGATATTATATGGTTGCGAGGCATGGGCTATAGATAAAGTTGTACTGAGGAGGGTGGATGTGTTGGAAATGAAATGTTTAAGGACAATATGTGGTGTGAGATGGTTTGATTGAGTAAGTAATTTAAGGGTAAGAGAGATGTGTGGTAATAAACAGATTGTGGTTTGAGAGAGCAGAAGAGGGTGTGTTAAAATCGTTTGGACATACGGAATGAATGAATGAGGAAATTGTTGACAAAGGGGATATATGTCAGAGGTGGAGGAAACAAGGAGAAGCAGGAGACCAAATTGGAGGTGGAAGGATGGATTGAAAGGGATTTTGAGCAGTCAGGTGCCTGAACATGCAGGAGGGTGTAAGGCATACTTGGAATAGAGTGAAATGGAATGATGTGGTATACTAGGGTTGACCTTCTGTCAGTGGACTGAACTAGGGCACATGAAATGTCTGGGGTAAACCATGGAAAGATGTGTAGGGCCTGGATGTGGATAGGGAGCTGTGGTTTCGGTGCATTACATTTGACATTACCCACAGAAAGTCAGAGGAATGGGTATAAGAGAAAAGAAAACTATCATTTTCTTTATTTCAGTACTTAGTGTGTCCACCATTTGCCTTCACAACGGCTTGTATGCATCTTGGTATGGAGTCAGTAAGGTTTCTGCAGTAATCAAGGTCAGTTCTGTTCAACCAGATGTATCTGATGGCTTCAAGAAGGCGAGGAATTGAAGGGGTGTTCTTTTCGTGAAGTTTAAGCTTCATGTGAGACCACAGCTCCTCGATGAGATTTAGGTCTGTAGAATTTCCAGGCCATTGAAGGACATTCATCTGCTTGTCTGACAACCATTTCATGACCTTCTTTGCCTTATGTGGTGCACTGTCTTGGTTAAAGAAGTTGTAACCCTGGATCTCTTAAAGATTCATCATGCGGTCACGAAGTACTTCATTGTAGTGGTCTCCATTCATTGTGATATTCTTGGAAAGCACATGAAATCCCCCACCCCCTAACTCTCCACTGAAGCAACCCCAAATCATGACTGAGTCTGGGTTTTGACATGTCATTTGCACATAACGGGATCAAAGGGTTTCATGTGTGAGGGACGTTTCAACTTGCCACACCTTACTGCTCCACATTGGAAAGTTGACTCATTGCTGCATAAGACCCTTCTCCAGTCCTCAACAGTGAAATGTTTGTTGTTCCTTGCAAAACTGAGACGAGCATCACACATCTCGTGAGTCAGTAGGTGTTTTCTGGTCGGGGAATGAAGAGGCAAGTTCAAGTGTCTTTGGCAGTACTCTTGAATGGTGCATTCTGTAACACTTTCGAGGAGGGTGGGATAGGCTTGCTTTAATTGTCCTGCTGTGGTGTATGGATTTATCAATACTTGCCTCTTGATAAGCTTGTCAGTAGTTGCTGAAGTCTTTCTGGGTTGCCCTGGTACAGATTTATGAGGCAGAACCTCACCTTGTGGGATAATCTTGGCTTTTGCAGTGAGGCTGTATATGGCTGATTGCTCACCCCCATATGCTGACAAATCTTCACCGACATTTTTGCCTCTCTTAGGGAAAGAATCCAAGCCTTTTCTTGTTAGGTGAGGTTCTTGTGCCTCATTCTGTGGCGAGGGTGGGTTCTCTGGCGAGGGTGGGTGAATGTGGGATGAAAAGTGAATGAAACAAAAAAGGGTCCTTGTTAATCCAGCTGCTCAGAGAATGCCTGCCCTCTCTATAGCATGTCCCATGAGGCACTGATGTGTTCCTCAGTCTGTGATGATGGGATCACCAAGAAGAGTTACTGTGTACTAATTAAATGAGATCTGAGCATTTAGTAGGCTGATAGACACAGAAATTATGAGGACACCTATCCACACAATAAAAGGCCCCATATTCCTGAGGCTTTTCGCAGGTACTGTGTAGACCAGTGGTTCCCAAACTTTTTTCTGCCATTTCCCCCTGCACCCAGTTCAACCATCCAGATTTCCCCCTTCATG
>JAYMFT010035668.1:0-15807 GCA_038088735.1 Panulirus argus | reverse complement strand
ACCAAAACTGCTGACACACTCACTCAGCTGCTCCCAAAACACTTGCCTCTTAAGATCTTTCTTCTCATGACCAGGTGTATAAGCATCAATAATCACTCATCTTTCATCATCCATTTTCAGTTTTACCCAAATCAATCTAGAGAATACTTCCTTACACTCTATCACACACTCCCACAGCTCCTGCTTCAGAAGCAGTGTTACTCCTTCCTTAGCTTTTGTCCTCTCACCAACCCGTGAGTTTACTCCCAAGACATTTCCAAACCATTCTTCCCCTTAACCCTTGAGCTTCATTTCACTCAGAGCCAGAACATCCAGGCTTCTTTCCTCAAACATACTTCCTATCTCTCCTTTCTTCTCATCTTGGATGCATCTGCACACATTCAGACACCCCAATCTGAGCCTTTGAGGAGGATGAGCACTCCCTGCTTGACTCCTGTTTTCTCTTTTAGAAACTGAAATTCAAGAAGGGGAAGGTTTCCAGCCCCCACTCCTGCCCCCCTCAGTCGCCTTCTATGACATGCGGGGAATACGTGGGAAGTATTCTTTCTCTCCAACCCCAGGGATATGAATATGTACATGTGTATATATATATATATATGTGTGTGTGTATGTGAATGTATATGTATGTTTACATGTATATGTTGATATGTATATGAATATGTATGTATATATGCGTGTATATGAGTAGCTGGGTCTTTCTTCATTTGCTTTTTAAACTACCTCACTAATGCGGGAAACGGCGATCAAGGATAATAATAAATAAATAAATGGCTTTTGCGCTGATGTTTGTATTGTGGGGATTAATTGTGTGTCATTCCTGATAACTAGCATGTTTGGAGTTTCATCACATGGAAATGGATGACCATTCAGAGTTACTGATGAGTGTAGGCTGGATTCATATTTGTCTGGGATTAAGAGAGTGACAGTGGATTTCTACAGGGATGCTAACATTCTGTTTTGAGTCAGGAAGTGTTCTGACAGTGTGATAGAAAGTTCCATGTTTGTTGTTACTTGGGTAGTGTCAAGGTACTGATACCATCTGTGGTCTGCTGGAGGTGTTAAAGTCATGCTGGAAGATACTGAAGAGGTTTGGAAATAGAACTGCTCTCTCAGGAACTCCATTGCAGAGTATGAAGGTTCAGAAGGTCAGCCAGCTATGAAACTGGCTAAACACTCTTTGTCATTGTTGTAAAGTGTGGTGTCAGGTATCTTTTGTGCAAGGATTTGTAAAGAAATAGTGTCAAATGCTTTGTTGATATCTTCTGCAAAATATGTTGTGAAACAAGGGTTAAAGATGACTAACGCCTTTCAGAGTGTGCTGTGCCAGGTCGACCATTAGGAGAGCTAATGAAAACATTTCACCCCTCCTGGTCAAGTCAGATAACTGCTACTGCCATAACTGCAAAGCATAGTAAACATAAAACTGAGTCAAAGTGAACTTTGCTTGAACACAAAAGGATATATGGCACATCAAAAAAGCAGAACAATATGTATTAGTGACCTATATAATTACTCATTTCAAAACATGAATCTTCATTCCTTAAAGTTTTGTTATATCATCACTTCCTACAGATTTGGGCTACAGGAGTCTGGTAATCAAAAATAAAATAAAATAAAAAATAATCAATTACATTACAGAAAGAACTGTGATTTAGGAAAAGACCAATGATGGGGGCAATTCAATAGATTACCTATAGATCAACTGCTTTACTTCCAGACACCCAGTCTTAAGTAACATTATAACATGCAGGAGGTCTTGTTAATGGATTCTCCTGCACCTTCCTTATAGAGCTTATTTATGAAATTAAGTCAACTCTACATTTCTGATCAAAAAAAACAAAACATAAATGGTGATGTATATCTTTTGACTATTAACAGAACTTTTCACTCTATGAGCATGCACTTACCTTTTCAAGTATAGCAACTGCCTGTCGGAGGTGATTTTTGTGTCCCATGTTTACAAAAGCCTTAGCTCGAGTTAACCTCAAATTTGTTTGATAAGACTCAAATTCCTCATTCCCAGGTATTGAAATATTTTGATCAGCAGACAAAATCATGAGGGCTTTATTGCAAGTTACTTCAACACCAGCCCAATCATTACTTGCTTCCTGAACATTAAGAAGCAATTTCCATCCAAGCAAGTTATTCCTGACTCGCTCAGCACCTACAAAAAACAAAAGAAGTATTAATTATGTACAGAACTGAAATACACGTTTCAACACTGCAATCAAATATGAAAATAATAAACAGAGAGAAAACTTAGTTTATCTATTGCCTTTAACTCTGTTCATATTTACATGGGGTGGGTTAATAGCATTCAGCCTCAGTGCATTTAAGCACATCCTCAACTGATGCCAAGAGTGCTACATCAGTAATGGGAATCCATGATAACATAAGCTTTTTTTTTTTTTTTCCAGTCATGGACAAAAGTCCACATCAAGGCCGGGCCCTAATTGAAATACAGAGAGAATTAAGACACAGAAAAGACAGGGAACATATTTATAAATTTTTGAGAAATTGAAAGACCTGTCTTTCAAAATGAGCCAGGACATAGTTATTGCAAAAGACATGAGAAGGTAGATAGCTCCTTTTTCTTTCATTTAACATGTTTAGCTAATCCATCAGGCGAGTCCAAAGTTTCCATTAATATATCTATCCCTACATTCTTTTTCATTTGACATGCTAAGTTGATTCATCAAGTGTGAGCAGTCTCCATTTACACATACACTGTCACAAAGAAAATCAAACCACTACAAACAATCAAATATCACTCCTCTGGCATTTTCATCTGGAATATCCCTTGATACTAGTTAATCCATGCAACACATCTGTACACCTCCTCTGTGCATTACCTCTTCCCCTTTTACTCTTATTTATTCCACAGGCATAACATAACTTCTGGACCAACATCTCACCTGCTATGCATTTTACATTGTCCCCACATCATTTATAAAAAAATTCATCCATGTCATCTTGTGATTTCTTCACACCAAAGATCCCTCTCACATCCTCATTCTTTATCTATTCTGCTAATCACAACTAAAATACACAGCATATCTATCTCTGTTGCTCTTATTTTTCATCCAGTCTGACCAAAAAAATAAAGTTTTGCATTTATGTAAAAGACTTGGAACAAGTACTCCATCACATAAGTTTTTCCTACTAAAAAAAAAAAAAAAAAAAAAAAAAAAAAAAAAAAAATCCTATTCACTCACTCTGTCAATACATCTCTAATTGCATTAATTCAATTTTATCTTCAATTTTCCTACTACCACTATTGCAGAATGATTCCAAGACACTGAATTCATTTGCAACTTATAGTTTTTCTTCATTCAAACCATTATTGCACTATGACAAAATACTTCTTTTACAAGCAAGAATCCTGTTCTTACTCATATTTACGTTCAACATCCTCTAATTACACAAATCATTCAAAACAACCCAACATTCTATCCAACTGCTGGAAAGATCTCTAACTTTACATCCTAAAAAGAAGGGAAAGATCCATGATAATTCATCTTCTCTGTCCATCCTTGTTATCATGTATCTCCTCTGGGTTGATCACACTAGACTTTAAATCCAAGGGTTTTGTCTACATCAATCTATCAATCTCTGACCCCTGTTCCCTTGAGGGTGTGGCCATGGAAAGTCTCCACTACTCTAACAATGTTGGCAATGCTTTCTGTGATACAATCTGTGAACTCTAGATCCTTTCCATTTGCCACCAGCCCATCTGCATTTGTATACAGAAACTTAAGCCTACAGCATGTGCTATTTGTATGTTCCAGTACCCCTAGGTTTCAAGTGTGAGTGTTGTTCCTTTGAACTCCTCTTTTCAGGAAAATTTAAGGCCTGTTTAAGCATAATCTGACCTCACATCTTCAAATCAAATGTTAGCCTGCCATCCACTAATATCTTGCCTGTATTTCCCTATTCTCCAGACTTTTTACTGCCTGACCTGCATTTGTTGAGTCCATTCCATTTAGGAGCATTTGATGAGCTCCCCTTCTTTGGTTTACATTTACTCCTTGTTTGGAAGATAGTCTTCTTCCATCTGAAAGATCATCATGGTCTTACATATGATAACCTCCCTCTACACAGCTTCCCTCATTTGCATAATGGCCCATCTTTCTGTAATGTTCTGCAGTTGCTATGTCCTCCATGAATTTTAACTTAGGTAAAATCTTCTTTGTCACGCAGTTGTCCAATATAAACTTTGTCCTCTTAAGTCTTCCATCCATAACATTACATGCTCCACTGACTGTATACACAGCCTCTTCAAAGGTTTTACACAACATATTCTTCCAGTGTTTCAAAATCCCTAGACTTCTACTCCTTATATAACTCTGTTATGAAGTAATCTTCAGCCCCTAAAATCATTTCCTAATTGTTGCCTCTCTTCCCTGAGATTGTTCACTGTTCTAAGATCACTAGAAAAGTTCAGGGACTGCAGTGCTGAGCTACCAATGGTCATGACCAATCTAACCCTAGATAATGATCAAAGTTACCTGACAAATACGTTATGTACATGGAAGATTACTGGCATGCTAATTTACCAATACACTTTTGCATGTGCACAAGCTATTTTCTCTTCTAGTCTCAGCTAGTGGGGTGCCTTACTAAGTAACTATCACTAACAACTAGTAGTTGAAAAAAGTCTTATGAAAATACTTCTACGGAATCAAATGTGTTGCATGACTCACCAACTCTTAGATGTGCTTTTGCCTCAACAAATTTGTCTTCCTGTTGGTAAATAATCCCCTGAGCAAGATTTCCCCACGGGGATGCCTTATTGAGGTTTAAGAGTTTAGTTACATATTCATATGTCTCATCTTCGTCTAGTGGGAATTCTTCTGAAAAACAAAATGTTACATGATTTCATTTCTAATAGGGCAAACTGAAATCTAGCTAAAATGAAGCTTTTTAATGATATTTGCACAACTACGTTGTATTCTTACTTGTCCCTCTAACGAAAAGTCAAACTGAAATGCACACTATCTGATTATGCGAACATTCCATGTTAAAGTTTATTTACATGCTATTTGTGAACAAGTTAATTTCAATTTCAATGCATCCAAATGAAAGCAGTTGTTGATGCAACTTTTTTTATAAATACCTTCTCAGTGCTCATACCTCACTCATGAATGACATCTCTTGATGATTAAATAATCCATTTAATTTACATTTACAAAATTATATACTTCCTTACATTATCAACCTTGCATATATTTCATGTTATTTCACTATTAATATTATAAAACTCAACCATGTACACATAAGGATGAACATAAATGGAAAATAAGTATAGAAAATGAAAAACTTTTCTTTCTGAGACAAGATCCCATGAGTAATAAGACACCACAGTGACTGCAGGGGTACTGTATTTAATTGATTATGTCACATCCCCTCCAAAAAAAAAAGAAACTGTAAAAGGTGGTGCTGCTTCAAATCACCACCTCTATCACCACCACCTCACCACAATCATCTCTACCACCACCATCTCTCCACAGTTACCTCCACCGCCATTATCACCAGTGCCATTACAACCTTGCCTTGGTCATCATCACCCTGTTGATTACACTAAGGTCATGTGATAAGGCATGTCAGAGACTTAAAAACTTTGTAGTGCTGGGGGTGCTGGTGGTGTAATACCATTAGTGGTGTAATGGTGGTGGTGGTGGTAGGTGATCATGATGATAGCACTGGCAGGGGAAGCAGGTGAAGTTACCACCAACAGCAGTCCCTTATTCCAATGTCCTTTCTCCAGCTTGTGGTAACCATACATTACAAATCCTTAAGTTGTAATACTGTGTATACTGATATATTGTACATGATGATATTCTATTTCAGGACAAAAACATAGAAATAAAATATTTCAAGATGATGTTGGTGGCAGGACAAGCAGAGATTTTATACTTAAAGAATCATAATATACAGCATACATTCCATGTATGAAGGATCATTTATACGTCTCGATGTTTGTAGGCAGAAGACTTGATATATACTTTTGCCCTACTATAAAACAAACATGCTTTTGAAGTATGACAGGCTAGTTTCTAACCTTAAAGTATAATTTGTGAGAGATTAAATATGCCTCTCAAGGTTCACTCCCCCTATAAAAAAAAAAAAAAAAAAAAAAAAAAAAAAAAAAAACAGGGTCTTCCACGAACTCAGTAACTCTTTGGTTAGCAGGGACTGCTTTACCACCTCTCTTTAGTCACTACCACCAAGACCATCACTGTGTCACAATGCATCTTGCTGATTTCTCTTAGCACATGTTTTCTTTGTGTGCTTCTACTAGTTTCAGTGGTTTTGTACATTTTCTATTACATTTGTTGCCAACTTTCATTAAAAATGATGTGAATGATTCACATTTTCTATCTCTAAGTTGTGAAAATTATGAAAGAGTGATTTTCTTTGTGAGGGTAATTTTCATGTGCAGTTTCAAAGTGGTGGCTGAAATGTGAGGAGTGGCTGAGATTAAAGGTTCAAGCCTTTTTGCATGAGATATGTCCAATACTCACCCTGTGGTTCAACACAAAGAAAGGTTCATATCAAAGCAAACACGATAATTGATGCAATACATAAGAATAAATGATTACATTATCTTCTGCTGAATGCATTTCAATATATTCATATAAATCTTGAAAACAAGAAGTGTATAAATATACTCCTTTTAAAGTACAAATTCGGGACAGACAAATACATAGTAAAGGCTAGCAGTTTTTCTTATCAATAAAAAGAAAGTAAGATTACAAAAATCACGATAACTTACCATCTCCATCCTTGGGATCTGCAGTCATTTCTACATACACTCGGCAGATCCATTCCAGTGGGTAGCTTGAATAGAAAATATTTGACATTGCCTCTGCTGCTGTCACAAGCTTAGTCGTCTGTTTTGTACGGTATAGGAGCTGAAGATACGTATGGTAATTGCCTTCATTGTCCCCCAAAACAGAATCATTAAGAATGTGCTCCAAAGCCTCTTGTAGCTGAGATGAAAAAATAAAACACTGATTTAGTTGGACTCATTCTATTCTTGCCTAAATTGGATGGGACGCCCTAAGTTCATGTACCAATTTCATCCAGCACTCAAAAGGTATCTTGTCAAAGCGATGGAAAATCAAGGCAATATGATTATCGTGAGTTACAATACTCCAATGCTTACTGTAAGTTTAAAAACTAGTGCAATGTGACCCTCAGTAACCCAACATCAGACAATTGGTACAAGGACTTTCACAAAAAAAAGTATTCATGACATGAATTAGCTGCTGAGATATACAGGTATGCTATGCCTAATTCTCGGCATGCACCAACATGATATGACAAAAATAATGCCCAACATAATCTTTACATCTCCAAACTAAATGAAGCTACAAACAAGTTAATTAAAGTCTGGGTTATGCTGTAAACCTGCTGCTTCCCTCTCTCAACTATCCCAGTATAGACAAGGTCACCTCTTCATATGAGATGCTCAAACAAAAAACAAAATATCACCCTATACTGTACAATTGCAGCTTGTCCATAGAATATAAAATCAGAAAAAAGTCTCAGAGATAAAAATTTCAGCACTCATTTTCATGCATACTGGATGTCACTATGGTATCAAGATGAATCCTTACCATTACCTCATAATGAACACCAATGTGGCCACTGTAGCATCAAAATAAATCCTAATCTTACCTTCCTTCAAACATCAAGGAATCAATATGATGATGCCAGATTCAATTTAGGGAATGGTGTAGGATTCATGTGTCAAAAGTGTAGGCAAAGCTTACATAAAGGCAACAGTTCCCTATGTCATAAGATGGTCGAACTGGCTATACTTCTTGAAGTCTTGAAAGATCTGATTGATGGTGATGTATAGCCCTGTCATGATCTTGGGGACCAGCACATAGAAAGTGAGGTCACTTTGACATGCACTTAAAGCTGCATTCTAGGACTTGCTGCAGGTACTTGTGGGTATATAACTTAGCCAAGTCAATGAACCCTTGTAGCAGGCCAAAAAGCTTGTCCCATCTGACCACTAAATTTGTTGCCACAGTGATTAACAAGCCTACAGCATCCAGAGCCTCACTGGCTGGGACAGCCTCCCATTAAGTGACTGTAGAGTATGCATTTAACACATGGTGTAATTCTGTGTCACAGAGGAGTCTTAATCCAGCCCTTCACTGAACAGCACCAGTTCCTGAAGGCAGCCCTGGTCGTCAACTAACTACCCCTCTCTTTGGCAGTCACAGTTGCCCCACATGTCACAGACAAACCACTCCAACTCCTGATCCTGGCAGCCTTACCTCTTAGTAAAGTCAGCATTTAATAATTGAAATGTCTCTTCATGCTGCACGACTGTTGGTGCTGCTGTGAAGCCAAATTTGCATTCCATATCAAACTTTGCTGTGGCCTGTCCTCTGACTGACCTGTCCTAGGTTCCAGCCCTGTTCGTACTCCAGGCTTGTGCTATCATCTGGCATGGTATTGTCCACTACCTGACTTATGGTGTGTGTGTGGCTACTTACTGAGCCATGTGTGAGGTTCAATTAAAAGGCATCTTTTTTTTTTTTTGATAATTAATGGGGCCAACTTTCACAAAGTCCTGGGGCCTGATGAGTACACATAATGGTGACCTGTGCCTGTCTAACCTGGTTTCTTACTCCATCAAATTGGAGTCACCTGCATGCCATCTGCACACCACATGTCCTGACTGTTGTAAATTGTGAGACAAAACTCTCGTACATTCATACATATAAAGACATATTATACTTGTCTTTTTGGTTCTCATTTTATTAAGCTTCTGAAAAAATCATTTTGCTTACTCTGCTGTGATCAGCAAAGCTCCATACTTTGTTTTCTTTTACTTCACTGTCAATGCCTGATACCATTATCATGTAGAAAAACGAGGTTGACACTGTTCCTTGTGATACCCCAAATAGGACACCTTCATTCAACACAGCTCCATATGCTAAAACTTTGACCATTCTACCATTTACAAACTCTCTGTCCTTAATGTTATGTTTAGCTAATTTCTCTAGTAAAATGAGTGGTTTATTTTGTCAATCTATCTATCTATCTACATCTCTGAATGATGCATGTTCCAACTGGAACTCCTTCAAGTGGGTGTCCATGACAACAAGAGTCTCCATAACTAGTGAATTCAAGTGTCTCTTCTTAGCCCTTAGTGCCTCACGCTTAACAGGCCACTGGCAGAGAGCAACTCTAGCGCAGCGTTTGCAGTGGCTTCATCTCTGTCAAGTGCCACTGCAAAATCAATTTACTAAAAAAGACATGAAGTTAGAGAGTTCCAAAGCTTTGAGGCATAGGGAAAGAAACATTTATCAAAATGGCCCACCCTTGAGTTGCCAATAGCCAAGCAGTAATCACATGATGCAGTAGCTTGCCGAGTTTTGCATGGTCTAGCTAATGGTGGGGGCAAACAAACAGCCAGCTCTTGGTATTAACCCACTGATCACTTGTCCTATTTTCTCAAAGTATGCTTTCATGATTGTTATGTTATTGCCCTTGCAGATCTCATTCTATTTTGTGTTTATAATTTTTTCAAATGATCACTCTCCTTTCTGATCAATCACTATGAAAATTCACGTCACTCAATCTGCAGTTGTATTCTGTACACACTCATTTATTTCCGTCCTATATGATGGAGTGATTTTCATGATACCGTGATATTACAGGCCAGTGTTATTCACTTTTATGTCTGAAAACAGTCTCATGTCATTTATATAAATAAGATGTAGCTTGTCCCCTTTTGTTGGTCTGTGGTTTACTTGTACACGGTTGAGCAATTCATAAAGATTTAATGGTCTTTGAAAGAGTTCTCTTTCATCTGATGGCCCATTATTCCTTTCCTTGTATTTTTATCTATGTCTATGATCCACTTCCCTGCCATTCAGTGAAATGAAAAAGTCAACTGTCCACATAATTATCAGATCCAATTTCTCTAATTCTTTCAACATTTCTTCAATTTCTGTTAATACTTCCTTAGTGTCATTTAACTTGGAATTTGGTAGTCCGTACGATATTAAATTTATTTCACTTATGGCTGAGAGAATGAAATATAGATGACGCTCCTCACATCGTCATAAAACCATGAAATCCTTACTCATATGTGATAGCAGCAAACAAGTGTATGTACTAAGACTGCCCTTCATTGTGGTCAGATCAACCAGCTACCTCTGACTTCACGACTGAAGTCTCTTAAGTCTTACTCCTAAAACCACAACCATTACCCTGAAGGAAATTATGGATAATCTGGCCAACAAGTTCTAAATTTCTGTGGTTCACTTTCATTTCTGTAATTCACCTGATTTGTTACACTAAATGCCTTCCCTATCATTTGTATACAGTCAGTTATTGTTTTAGTGAGCTATGATCAGAAGCAGCCTTTAAGTTGGGTAAATAACCACAGCTTTATCATCATGAGCTTAATTTAGAACTTTAACATAAAGTCTTGGGCTAATCAGGAATTTTCAGGAATTATTGTACATATAAAAGAATAAAGTCATATACCTTTTCTGTGTGCTCATCTGGTAAGTTCTTAACTCCTGAGAGGATCTGAGTGATACTTCGCCAAGCATCCATAACTTTGTTTTGATCCGTCAGTTGGTCTACAAGTATCCGCAATGTAGCTGCAGCAACTACAGGCTCTTCTTTTTCTAACTGTAGCATGGCCAATTTCCGATATACACTATCTACCTTCTCATCATCACTGTCAAAGTAAATGCATACAAATTCACTGCAAATAGAAGACAGAATGATTTAAAAAAAACTATGGAAGTTTTTAAGTTTGTCTCAAGTAAACTGGTACATCTCCACTGGTAATGTCAGCAACCTTGCTTATCGAAAAAGTACATAAATTACAGGGAAGCCCAAAAGTACACTGGTTATCTATATGCCTTCTCCTTCTCCATTTTTCAAGATCACAAGCTATACTTATCCAAAAACACATAGACAATATAGTTTTTTTAAGAGGTTACCTAAAAACAAAACTAATGAAAATTGGAACATGAGATACAAAATTAACTTCATAGTCTCTATGATGTTCCACATTATTTAGGCAACACATAAGCTTCCTAGGTTATCAAATGAGGTTATCTACAGATAATTCATATCAATCATATTCATCTTTTTCATACCTGATAACAGTTTCCCGCATCAGCAAGGTCGTGCCGGGAACAGAAGTAGAAAGGCTGTATTTCCACATCCAATCTCCAGCTGTCATTTGTAATGCACCAAAACCACAGCTCCCTATCCATAATCAGACCCCAGAGACCTTTCTATGGTTTATACTGGCTTCTTCATATGCCTTGGTTCTCTTCATTGACAGCACAGTGACCACTGTACATCGCATCATTCTGATTCACTCTATACCATGCACACCTTTCACCCTCCTGCATGTTCAGGCCCCATTTGCTCAAAAAAAATTTCACTCCATCCTTTATATTTACATATTATATTAATATGATACATATCTATGTTATATTACATTTTTTTCAAATTTGATCACCATTTCCCACGTTAGCAAGGTAGCACCATGAATAGATGATGAAAGGCCACATCCACTCACATCTATTCTTCAGCTGTTATGTATAATGCACTGAAACTACAGCTTCCTATCCACAACCAGGCCCCACAGAAATTTCCATAATTTTACCCTGGATGCTTCACATGCCTTGGTTCAGTCCACTGACAACACATCAACCCCAGTTTACCACATCACTACAATTCACTCTGTTCCATGCACACCTTTCACCCTCGTGTATGTTCAGGTCCCAACTGCTTAAACATTTTTCATTCCATCCTTCCATTTCCAATCCACAAGGGAAGTGGTGAATATGTTTGAAAATACAAGAAGAAGGGGGAGACCAAACTGGAGATAGAAGGATGACGTGAAAAAGATTTTGAGTGATCGGGGTCTGAAAATGCAGAAGGGTGAAAGGTATATCATGGAATGGAGTGAAATGAAGTCATGTGGTATACTGGAGTTGATCTATTGTCAATGGACTGAACCAAGGCATGTGAAGCAGGTACGGTATCTATCTATCTACATATCTGATACCTGATCCAATTGGAACTCCCTTAAAGGAGTGGTCATTGGAGTAGAGTAAGTCTTCATAACTAGTGAACTCCAGTGCCACTTCTTTGCCTTTAGTGCCTCACCCTTAACAGGCCACTGGCAGAGGGCAACTCTAGCACAGTGTCTGATGGGGCTCCTACCTAATGTTCCTAATGACTACTATCTAATGCTCCTACCGACTACTTCTACCTAATGTTTCTACCTAATGCTCTGCCTAAATGCTCCCACCTACTACTACTATCTACTGCTCCTACCATTTTGCCAAATGGCAGGGCTAGCACATAATGCTCACCAAAGGAAAATCTAGAGTTATGAAGAGTGAGCTGTGTGAGTTAAGTGTTGTCAAATACTATGTATGACATGGAGAGATTGTATGTTTGTGAACAGAATGCCAGTAGACTACATGTTAGTGAGGGAGAAAGAAAAGACAGCTACCTGGGACTGAGGAGTGCAACTTAACAACCACTGAATTGCTGGCTCACTAAGCAGATGTCACTAACCCTCCAAATACTCAGGTGGGCAGTACTGGTAATATAGACTCATTTGAAGAAAAAGTTCTTTAAAGAGACAGTCCAATGATACAACTTCACTAAAGGTGACTTTCCACTTGTAGAGTAACCACAAGTAAGAGAAATGTGGCAGTGCTGACTATACATTCACTGAAAATCATGATTAACCAAACAACAGCAATGCTACCCCCTTTCTTATGAAATTCAACTGCAATGCCATCCACTTCAGCTACTTTGCCACACTTAATCTTATACAAAGCTCGGAGCACCTCTCTTTTCACCAAACCACTTACCATGAATCTCCCACTCCTTACATCAACTCTCTCCAACCTTCCACATCTGCCACTCTATCATTCACATTCAACAGTCCTACAAATTATTCATTTCATCTCTTTTTCACCTATTCTTTGACTGTTGCCAATTAATTAAAGATTACATATTAACTCACTTCTTTACAATGTCTGTAAGTCTAGTATAAATAGTGATAGCCTCATCTCGAGTGGTGATATCTGCCTTTTTCTCACGAAGAACTGCAAGTCCTTGCCAAGCCACAGGACTTTCTGGGTCTACTTGAGTCGCCATCTGGAAAAACAAATAAGGGATGATGAAATAAACTATATAAAATTTCTTCTAAACAATAAGAACAGTAAACAACACTGAAACATTCATTCTTTGATACTATTATTAAAGGTTTGCTCGACCAACAAGTCAAACTTGAGCACACTACTGTATAATAATGAAACACTGATCTAGTACAAACAAATAAGCAACAGAACAGAAACATATGATGTAAACTTAATTTTTGGAAATTTAATGTGGGATGCAAAAGGAGTGACTGTTAAAGTTGAAGCGCTTTTAGGCAACAGATAATGGATGTGAAGAAAAATAATAAAATGTAAAGTGTTATTCACTGCAGCAAATGGGTAAAACATAGAAACAAAAACTGAAAGCTGGAGCAAAGAATGTATTCCTCTCAACTGGTTTTGACAATATCTTCTTTGTGCCTCCTACATTGCTAACACAACCTTCCCACTCACTAAAAACATATTTTTTCAAAAACATAATGCATCAGCCAACTATTTCTATCCTGCCTAGGAAATACATGAATCATCGGCAACTGTGTGCTGGGGTTAGTCACCATGCATCTGGTAACTTTCTTGGCATGTCTACAGACAGGATCACCTTTTCATTTTATACATTTCCCCTAATTGACAAAAACTATTTCTGAATTTCATATGTTAACTGTGACACCAATTATTAACATTAATCTTAAAAGTACAAGAACAATCGGAGAAATATACTGACACTTACCATGAGAGCTTTTTTAGAGTCTTCTAACTTCCCAAGCTCTTGACAGGCACGTCCAAATAACAAAAGAGCATTGTAATTTTTACGGTCATGTTTGAGGGCAACCTGGAAAAATAAAACACTTCATCACAGAAAAATTCCCAAGTCATACATTACCATTTGAGCTATAAGTCTTGCCAACAGCCCCCAAGCATAATTCCCCTGGCTAAGTAATGACCTCCCTCAACCAACAGTGATTATCTGTCCACTGGTCCCCACTCCCCTATAACATTTAAGATTGCAGAACAAAGATCTGAAAAAAAAAGATGTAAGCTTCTGAAAATTAATGAGCATCCACACAGACTCATGGGAAATCCTTGATGATACTCACACAGAAACCCCAAAAACAACAGGGTCTAACCTTCTGTGAAATAGTTAGGGTATAAAGAACTGAACTGGAAAAAAGAGGGAATTGTAACATCATACATCCTACAGAATGATGGAGATGAAGCAGCACTATCTCTACCTCATTTTGAAAATGGATTTGATAACTATGGGGCATTCTAGAATAAATACAAAGTATGGCCCTTTGGAACACAAGAAACCACAGACAAATTTCATGCCATATGTCAAAAACATTTTAGTTGTATAACTGTTAGTGACGATATGAATTTACTTGGCATAAACTTGTAAACTTCTGAAATTCTCAAGCAATTTATGGTACCACATGAAATAATCAAAGCATCAAGAGATGGCTCAATGTGAACAAAATTCTCCCCATAAATATGATATCAATATTTGTAAAGAAACTGTTATACTTAAAAAACACACTTACATGAAATATGAGAAAAAAAAGTTACCATAAAACTTACCTTACAGTACTTGCTAACTGATTCAAAGTCATTTTCTTTCATAGCCTTCTTAGCCTCTTTCAAGGCAGCTTTGACTTCTGCCATGATTCTGCAAATTTTAACAAAGATATCAGTACATACAATGAAAAGCTATTCATAAACTCAAGCATCATTCAGCCTCTTGTATGACATGGCAAAATCTAGATTAGGATTTCACCATAACCAAGAATAATTCTTAATTCATATACCACTGAAACATGCCAGGTTTAAAGGATATCAGGCTATACTATCTTATGTGGATTCTTTACCATAATGAAGTCCTCACAGATATGCCAGAGGTATCTATTTACCAATGATGTTTTTGCTTTCTCACACTGTCCATAATAGAAAGTTTAATCAGTGATTTCAAAGGAACTTTTAAAACTAAAACATTAAACCCTTTACACAAGTATAGAATCTTTCCAATATGAGAAAAATTATTGAGTTATAAATGAAAATACTGCACTGAGGTGCTACTGCATAATTTATGCTCTACTCCCTTTTACTTGTCCTCTCCACTTCTAATAATAATAATAATAATAATAATAATAATAATAATAATAATAATAATAATTTTAATAAAAATACTTTATTGTTTATACAAATTACAAATAGAAACAATCATACGATACATTCATTAAGGTATGAAACTCAGGCTTACTATATCCAGTGAACTTACTGGCCCCCTAAAAGACATTTTATTACAATCCGAGAATGGATTTTTTTTTTTTTTCTTAAGGCTCCAGTCATGGAAAAAAGTCCACATCAAGGCCGGGCCCTAATTGAAATATAGATAGAGTTGAGAAAGGGGGAGAAACAGACAGGGAAAGTATTTACAACTTTTTGAGAAAGTGAAAAACATGTATCTTGAAATGAGCCACGTCATAGTTAATGGGAAAGACATGAGAAGGTAGAGAGTTCCAGAGTTTCGACATGCAGGGAAAGAAGCAGTTATCACGGCACACCCTTGAGTTGCCAATGGCCACACAATAATCATGTGATGCAGCAGCTTGCCGAGTATTCCGTGGTCTAG
>JAYMFT010035657.1:0-15808 GCA_038088735.1 Panulirus argus | reverse complement strand
TATATATATATATATATATATACAGATATCAAAACGGCACACCCTTCAGTTGCCGATGGCCACACAATAATCATGTGACGTAGCAGCTTGCCCAGTATTCCGTGGTCTAGCTAGTGCTGCGGGCACACGAGCAGCCAGCTCTCGAAAACAAAAACCAAAGTAATACCTATAGAAGAGGAAAAGTGAACAGAGATTGCGGCGTAGGGCAAGGGGGTCAAGTTTGGAAGTTTGCCTGGGACAGTTTATAAGGCGGACCGCTTTCGACTCAACTCTTTCAGAAGAGAAGTTTCGCCATCTAAACAGGACACCAAGTTTCTTAGAGGCAGACTTAGCTATTCCTGTAATGTGAGATTTCCAAGAAAGAGTGGATGTTGCAGTAATAGCAAGTATGTTCATTGAGTCAAGAGGTGGAATTCCAGAACCGTCAAAGGAGAGACGAGAGTTATAAGGAGTTTTCGATAGAGAGATGAGTATAAACTGGGGCTTGGAGACACTAAACTTAAAAGATTTTGTGTATCCCACTGAGATATCCTGTCCAAGTCTGAGCTTATTGAGGAAACTGTGTCAAGATGAGACACAGATCGAGTGAGAGAAGAGGGAGCAGAGTTGAAGGATGTGGATGAATGTGGTGTTGAGTCGCCAGCGCATGAGTGCATTGGATTATTTGTGGAGGAGAGCAAAACGTTGAAGAAAAGGAGAAAAACTTTAGGGAAGAGGACAGAACCTTGAGGGACACCGCTGTTGATGGAGAATAGGGGGAAGGGGAGGTTGATCCATCAACATCCACATAAACAGATCGGCCTGAGAGGAAGCTAGATATGAAGGAGCAAATTTAGGGAGGAATGCCAAAAGAGGGGAGCTAAGAGATGAGACCCCGATGCCACACCCTGTCAAAAGCACTTAGATAAAGGCAAGCTACAGTATGAATTCTACTGAACTGCAAAAGGCAAATGAGGAAAAAGGCTGGGGTGTAATAGTCTCTGGTAATCTAAAGCTAAGTAAACAGTGTACAGAAGTAGTTGAAAAGGCGAAATAAATTCTTGGATTTATAGGTAGGGCTATCGAATTTTAGTCTAGGAAATTTATCCTAACTCTTTCATTCGTGCGTCCCCATCTCAAATATTGTGTTCAGTTTTGGTCACCCTACTTGGGGAAAGACTTAAATATATATATAATGAACAGAGCACTTAAACGAGCTACCAAGATGATTCTCGGACTGAGAAACAAATCATAAGAAAAAGCCGACTAAATGACATGAATGTATTTAGTTTAGTAAAAACAAGGTTAAAAGGTGATCTGATACAGACATTCAAAATTATCAAAGGTTCCAATAATCTTTAATGACTTACATAGGGATAGATCCGTCTGATTTTACTCGTAGTAATGGCTACAAATTCGTTGCAGATGTTTTACCACAAATGAGATGAAATACTTTTACTCCAACAGGATTGTTAACATATGGAACGATTCACCAGTTAGAGTGACTGAAAGTAGTACCACAGATACGTTTAAGAATAAACTTGAAGATTCTTTTTGCTTAAGATCCACGTTTGTTATTTTTAGCGCCTCCTTAACTATATGAAAAGCTTATGATACTTTTATATTTTCAATAAGTACGCATTTCTACTATTACCACACTGATCTATGATATTCATATCTCATCCACTATCACAAACAGCCTCAAAAGGTCCCAGTATCTGTTGCTGTGTGAATTCCTTTGCATTCCTGCTAATAGAGAGAGAGAAAAAAAGAGAAAATATGTATCTACCTTCAGGTATCTACGCCGAGATTTTGCTATCAGGCAAGGCTAGCTCGTAACGCACACCGCACGAAAAATCTAGAGTTAAGAATAAAATCATGGAAGTCACGTGTTGTCAAGTGATATTTCTGAGGTGCAGATTTTCTTTTTTTTTTTTTTTACTGGATAATAGAAACCTGTGAGTCGCTGAGGAAAAGACGCAACCGTCCAATAAGGGAATTTGACAGGAGATGAAGCCGACTCACTATGGAGCCTCACTACCAATCCCGGTAACCCACCACCCACTACTGAGATTGAGAAAGAGAGAGAGGAAGAGCAGGTCGATGAATGGGCTCCTGGCATAGGTTGAGGTATGTGCGAAGTTATGAAACGGGGCAACACGAGTGTAAGTCTTTCCTCGTAACACAGAAATACTCGTAGTCGTAGCAAATAGGAATCACACACACACACACACACACATACGGACCACCGCGATGTAGCGGTTAGCGTTCCTGGCAGTCACACATTCACTGGCCGTTTGAGATCAAACCTACATGGGTTCGAATCCTAGTCGCAGCAGCCGGTCCACAGTGTTCCAGCTGTTCATCCTACCCTAGGGGCTGGTCGATGAATTGGGTACCTGGCAGAGGCTAGGATGTATATGTGTGTGTGTGTGTGTGTGTGTAAAAATAGAATAGTAAAGGACGGGCTACATATATAGAAGATTAAGAGACGGGTCAATACGAGTGTAAAACTCCCATCCCGTAACGCACAAATAGTAATGGCAGCAGCAGCTACTGCCATTCCTTCGGGAGCGAACCAACCAACACCTCCATCATAAAGCTTCCTCCGCAGGAGGATGAGCTTATCCGTAATATAATCATAATTTGCATATTTCTTACTTGAGAAAAAAAGTTAGGCTGGTGCACAGAAATTATCTTGTTATGTTGCTGAAATTTTCTCTTCCTGCGTTATACATCTTGGTGCTGACCACGTTTTCGCAAAAGATTGAAATTTATCATGAGTCTGGTTCAGGAAATTACGAAATAACTTGACTCATACCTATAATACTGAAGATATAACGACTTACAGTAAACATTACATGACTAAATTTACTTCATATTCTATATATTTCATCGAGAAGAAGAACGATGCTTTTATACAACTTGAAGAAAGAAAATAGGATGGTACAGGAGTGGACAGAAAAGAGGTTTTAGAGGGTTATACAGTGAATGTTCATCGCTTGTCGAACTTTTGTATGATGTCTACTGTACCTCCCGATTCCCGACACTATAACCTGAACATTGTGCCTTGTACGCTGTACATTGTACCCCATACACACTATTCTGGGAACTGTTCCCTATATATTGTGTCCTGGACGCTTTTCCATAGTCGATCTACACTGAAACAAAGGAAATCTCAAGGAACTCAAATTCTCTCTCCCTTTATCCATTTTCCATCAACCTTTGCTCCATATGGATGAACTCAAAGGAAAAACGCTGTTGGTCGGGTGCGGGACCATGATGGCGTTGAGTAAAGGGAAGAGAAAAGCTGCTGCTGGTCGGGCAGGAAGACGAAAGAGGTTACCCTGTGGTGATGACAGTGAAAGACAGCATAATGTATGATGGACCACTGGATGAAAAGAGTGATGAGGTAGCACGGTACGTGATGGACCACTGGATAATGACCATGATGAGGCAACCAATGAATGGTCCCACAGGACGGACATTTCACCAGGAGGTGTGAGTATTACATATCTGTCTACCTTTTTCAGAAAATATCTTGAAATATCTGAAATACTTCTCGGAAAAAAATATTTCTATAAATATGAACCTTTGCGTCGCGTCTAATTCTCTTTTCAAATCAATCGAAAGTGATAGTATGTGATTTACCAATAGAAAGACCACTTTGGGTTATATATACTCGACCTCTTATATTATTTTCCTCCTCCTTATGTAAGTACAAAATTGACGTATTCCTGGAAATGTGAACAGTCTCTTAAACATTGTGGAAGGAGATTATGAGTTACTTGATATTACGATGAGGATAAGCTATTGCCCTAGACTGACCTACGTAGTGTACAGATTAGTGTTTGTGTAATGAATCATTTATATGTGATTATCTGTTTATACTGTACGGGGAGTGGGGCCCCGTCTCTTGAGCATTCTCCACTATCACACATCTTCATAAATCTATGTATGCTGTCTTCATTAACCAAATCCTCCGTCATTCCTTATAATCTTTTTAAACAAGTTTCTTGCTTAATTTTCCGTTATGTTCTCTTTGCTCTATCTTCACGTCTCTTGAAGAACTGTTCACTGTGCACGTCATCGACCTGTTTTAAAGATCTAAAGGTTGTGATCAGGTCACCTCTCATGCTTTTCTTTTCCAAGGTGGTGCATGTGTGTGTGTGTGTGTGTGTGTGTGTGTGTGTGTTTTATATTTTAGCAATAATCTACACATACACACTACGTTAGCCAAGTCTTGGGTTACACCCAAACATTTATTCTGCTACACAGTAATTACTGCCAGACACCTGGTTCCCTTTTCCCTCATATATCTAATACTTTTTTGTTCACAGGTTATTGGTTCCGAAGTCTTTGTTGTCACAAAGCATTTTAAAGTACTCATAAATCACAAAAATTCAGCTAGATATAATAAGAGCTCGACAAGGAGTGTTGATGTAGTATACCCAACGCGAATTACACAATGGTGGCGGAAATTAAAGGCCACAACTCTAATTACATGGAGTAAAGGATTTATCACAGGTAATCAAAGGAATTTTAAGTCTCGACTTTCTCCTTTGTTTCAGTTACATTATTTCTCCTTTCTCTCTCTACAGTAAGTCTGTGTGAAACGCATATGACTCGTTTCATCTGTACCAGTACTTAAGTAAAATGGCAGCAGTATTTTGATGTCATCACTGTCGATTTCGTTATTTCTATATATCGTTCTGCCGTCAATGGTGAGGTCTGGTAAAGGGTTAGGTAAAATAAATTTGACAACTTACCTCCCAATTCGAAGAATTTTTGAATGGTAAATCTTGCCTGAGGAACATCTTTCACCCTAGCTATTGTAGCCATATCCACATTACAAATACCTCATCGACAGTAAGTTCAAAACCTCAAAAATACAGAGAAATCTCCCAGATTAGTAATGCTAAGCCCCAGTGATGGATACAGCCCAACAAACTATTGCACCAGACATCAGCAGTAAATAGAGTTCTAAAATTTGTAATACCAAGCCCAAGCTAATGTATAGTTCCCGAGTTTGTATGATCAAATCCCAGTAAATTTAACCCCATAAGTCGTAGTACGGAACTCCAGCAATAGATATAGTCCCACAATTCGCACCACCAAGACCCAACTACAGGCAGGGTCATTAATTCTCAATAATAAAGCACAACTCCAGCAGATTTATGTTTGGGTAGGAAAACTGTGTCCAAACAGACAGTTTATATCTAAAATACACTGATCACTCTCTCATTTTCCCATGCTTAGCTTTGAATTGAATTCGGGGCATTACAAAAAACTAAGAAGTGATAGAGATCTTGTTAAACACCATAACTCTCTCATAAACCAAAGCAAAATTCCTCATACTCAAGATATTCACCTGGTAATTCATTCATCCCCAAGCATTACTTGCTGTCTCCCCTTGTCACTGAAGTTTGAAACTGTGGGCGAGACGCTATCAGTCAGCTGAAAGCTACGTTCACCTTCTCGTGTTTTTAGGACATAACCCCAATTAGCTGGTACCATACGCTTTTAAGCCAAGTGACGCCTGGCTACATGGTAGAACTCTTTTGCACCTAATCAGATATGTTCATTGTGTAAGGCAAAAGATTAGGGTCAATGCCCATTAGCTGCCTGCAGCCATTGTATCCCAAAACACATTCCATTTGCCTGACTCATATTAGCTGAGGAGTTTATCTCTCCATTACGTATTGGATGAACAGTTAATATACGCTACTGATGACGACATGATATAGTTGCAGATCTAATGTACGGGAATGAGAATTTTATCTTATTACCAGAAGCGAATTGAGAATAGTGGCATTTTTCTTTCTTCTGCAGTGTGCCAGTTAGACCAGTTCTAATCCTGCGGTTATATTTAGCGTGGCTCTAGTGCGGATACACTCTGGCAAATTAGAAAGGGAAATAGATTTTCATTACCAAATTATTCGGGGGAGAGAGAGAGAGAGAGAGAGAGAGAGAGAGAGAGGAAAGAAAACATATGCAACAAGACAAATAGTTTAACATACAAACACATCAAGAAAAAAAAAGATATACTAAGTAAGAAAATAATTTTTTCGATTCACAAGCAAATTTCTCTTTCCTGTAGACAGCTCTCTACACACGACAACAAACAACTGCACTTCCTCTGCATTATACAGCACAGACCGCCTAGCCTCCCAGATGGGATACTGGTACCAAAGCACCAAGTAATACACGGAGCCCCACACTGAATGTAACTTTTAGGTATAAAACCCTTAAGAAGAATTTGCATTTTCGACAGTGAAGATTATTGTATAAAATCTGAATAATTTCTTAGTCTTTACTAAGTGAGGCTTGGCCCCAGGGTACATTAGAGTGGATGCACAAGTACCACTAGTGAGATGCATGTCCTTTACTAGTATGTAGCTACCAGGGTATGTCCTTTTCTAGTATGTAGCTACCAGGGTATATGTCCTTTTCTAATATGTAGTAACGGGGTACTTGTCCTTTTCTATTAGGCAAGCAGCAAGTCTCTGTGTGGAAAATTTGCAGAGGACATAATACTTTTATTCTCATATTTCAATCTTGCAGTGCTTCTATTTTATGTTATTAAATTTCTCCAAATGGTTTGGAAAGGCTCTGTAGTTTGAATGCTAAATCCTTAAGGTCTCATATGTATTTCATGTGCGTCTGATAACATGTTTTATAATGCGTAAGGTGATAAATTCAAGTGAATCAGCCTCAGTTAAGGCTGGAGACCATAGTCTTACATGTGGCTTTCCCTGTGCCGGATCTCTGATACTGTCAGCCAAAATATTGTCTTCATATTCATTATACTGCTCTGCTTTGGTCTATTCTCGCTGTCTGGTCACGTCGAGGCACCATTTATAAAAGTTTGTGTAAAGTAGAAAATGAGCCAAATTAATTGCCGCCAAGTTTATATGATTTGATCTTATAATTCCTGAAATTATATCCACTTTGGTTTTAGATGTAGATACCCTTTCTGCTAAAATGAATCAGAAACACTATATTTCTAGCGGTGAAGAGCAAGGCGGCTTTGCTTCCAGCTTACCATCCATGTCACGTCTGGAGGCAGACTTGTTGCCGAGTTCTTCTGAAGTCGTCAGCACCAGAGCCACCATCATTAGAGACTGGAGCGCTTTCCGAGCCACAAACGCCTAACATGCCGTAGATACTGAAGTTGTCAGCACCAGAGGTACCGTCATCAACGCCTGGACTGCTCAACGAGCCTCAAATACTGAAGTAGCCAGCCTCAGATGTACCGTCATCAGCGGCTGGAATGCTTTACGAGCTGGAGGTACTGGCGGGGACTGGCCAGCCGCTGGGGATTGTCGCCACACTTGCTGACTTACAGTGGTGTGTGGAAAACCTCACTCGTGGTTATGGTGCGGGCGGCTGAGGTGCAGCCAGAGGAGCAGAACGAAGGGATATATGGGAAGGAATGATGACATGTTTGAATTCATTCACTAACTACTTAAGAAGCGGGTGATGTCTAGAATTTAACTTCATTTCAAAAGAATACATTTCTTATACCTGTGTGAACAATAATATGCAGGGCAGTGAGCTGATAATTGCCAAAACTGGGTAGTGACAAGAAACGCTGACAAGAGACGCAGTTCGAAAAATGCGGCTCAGAGGAAAACAACCGATTTTGCGCCGACTTTATCCACTGGCGAACGTGACTGACCTCGAGAATTCACGGAGCGAGACTCAAAGGTAGATCTTATAGCAATGAAGTTTGCTAAGAATTCTTACGTTATCGATAGCTCTAATAATGGACTCATTCTGACTATGGATCAACAGTTACCAAAGACATGTTTTGATTGGTTCTTATCACCCAGTGGCATTTCTTGTTACAGTGGCGTTTGTATATGATTCGCTGACACTACAATTACGTTTTCCTTTGTTACTAATGTGCGTCATGATTTCCAGGAGGTACTTTTGCCGACAAAACTTCTGTAAAGAGCTGGCTGTATTAACGTATGCCGAAAACCAATACACTTTGACCATTTACATATATACAAAATTAAATGACCTGGTGTTACCCTTAGTATCATAACTTTACGTTTGTAATGTAAAATGATCATACTTCCTCTTATAAACATACTGTATATAATCTCAAGAATTAAGAAAAGAATTTCATATAGGATTCCGATTCCAACCAAGACCCAGAATTTTACATGTATAGGCAGGTATGAATTTATTTCTTATATACAGTTCGCTGGCCCTAAGATTTCCATACTGAATATTTCATATGCGCCGTTAAGGAAGAGAACAAGTCTATTCTCTCTCTTTATTGGCGGCTTTTGTATGTAACGTGATACTTATCTTCATTTATCAGAGTCTATCTGGGACGAAACAATCTGATCAGTAATACAATAATTCTTAAACTGGAAGCAGTGCAGCGAAGAGCAACTAAATTGATCCCTTCCTTGCGTATCGAACTATATGAGGAAAGACTGCGAGAATCATTATTATTTTCCCTAAGCAAATCAAGAGAATGTTTTAGAATAATCAAAGGATTCAGCTATGTCGATATTGACAATTTCTTTACAGTAGCGCCAGCATTACCGACCAGAGAAAATGTAGTAAAACTTGGAGGTCACCGAGTTAACCTGGACTGTACGAAATAAACTCCCAGAACATTTTTGCTCAGAGCAACATTCTTAATATCTTCAAAATTAGGCTTGCTCTCACTTGTCACTCTCCATTTCTGAATGATTCATTTAATAATTCATCATAACGCAGTGGTACATCATGCTACCTTCTCAACCACTGATCTCTCCCTGGCCATGCTGCGGTAACATAGCAATATTGATTAACCCATGTCACCTGCTTTGAAAGAGTAAGCAAGAATTCTCTTATCAACCTTTAACATCAGGAATAATATTGGCATGGTAAGTCGAGAGGCTGGAGCTCAAATATGTCCTTACTATTGTCTTTTTAACAAAAAGTGAAAGGATGCATATCGTTAGAGATGGGATGCATAACATGTTTATGTTCGTTCTCCCTTATGACCCTGCTGTAAAGATTTCCTTCAGGCATATTAATACCAGAAGGTATTTCATTTCTACATGTTTTCCTGCCGGCGTATGCTGGAGGGAGTGGAGGGTGAGGAGAGAGCCTTTGCTTTGTATCCTTTTCTTCTACTGTTTCTATGGGGACTGTTTTTTTTTTTTTTTAATGTTAAGGCCAGACCACCTCGTTTGAACCTTGGGTCTGTCTATCTACGTAACTATGTAACTCTCTCTACCTCTCTACCTACCTCTCTACCTACCTCTCTCTCTACCTCTCTACCTACCTCTCTACCTACCTCTCTCTCTACCTCTCTCTCTTTACCTCTTCAGAGGGAGGTAAAGACTGGTAAGTTGTGATCCTACATGTGAATTTTACATTTCTTTCCTCTTTTTTTCTCACTCTGTTCCCCAGGAGTGCATTAAAGAGTGTTGTTGCTCTGATATTGTTTTATTGTTACCACATTTTTGCAGAATATCTTACATAACTTTGCCAAAGTAGCTTTTCCGTCAGTCACACATTTGATACGAAAATAATCTTCAGTTAACCATTTACCTAATTAGCAATTGACCCCATCCATTATTCATGTATTTAAACTAAAAAGTAAACAGAGGATTTCCATAAACCCAAAGAAAGATATACTGAAATAATAATATTTTGGCATAAGCGGTTGTTGCTGGGACTTTTACTTTAAGCTCTTTATAAAACAAGATTTTTAAGGATAAAATGATTATTATACGAGAAGCGAAGACAAGTTTATTGTCACGTTCTGTCCTCAGGGAGAGCATTAGACCTGTTGGTTACGATCTGCCGGGCGGCCATAAACACAAACATTACGAGACATCCTTTTAAAGACTCGAGTCCTAAACCCCAGGAATATTACCCGTGTGCCAAAACTTTCATGACCGTGTTCTGCATTAAGGCTACACTTGTGCCTGTACTGTACTTTGCATGTAGTGTGCTCAAGACGTGGTTTAAAGCTCTCGAAGATACCTTTGGGTGTAATGACCTCCTCAGGGGTATATGTGGGGAAATTTTATTCTTTTTTAACAGTCTTTCATAAATACACTGTATTATCCTCCTTCAGCTGACGTCCATCTCCTGCACATTATAAATGCATAGCCAGTTTTTTGCTTGGTTTTACACGGTACTTAGTCCAGTGTTTCGTTTAGAATAAATGTAATATGAAGCTTCACAGGAGGTGAACTTCATGAACAAGACACAAGCATTTATATTTCTTCAGCACTTTTGTCTAAACTAAATCTTTGGACCTTACTGTAAAGTGAACATCCTTTGTACTACAGCTTCAGTTAAGCAGATTCTTTTACATTGTTTCACATGATCTAAAACTATATTCAAGCTTCAACCTATACACGCTTCCCCACATACCGAACTTTAATTTGACCTTTGACGAAAAACAGCATTTAAACACATGTGATGGACTTTTTCATTTTTATAAAAGAGTACTTAATACAATGAAACCCGAAGTTCCTGAAAACTGCAGGCGAGAAAGACATATAGACATCCAATGTAGACGATAAACGAAGAGACTGATTTATTGTCCAGGTGTGTAGACAAATAGGCAGACGTATTTTGCAGATGTATAAAGAAACGGATAGACATACAAAGAAGATGGGTAACACAAATGCAGCACTTTTTTCATTTTCAGGATCAGTGATGTAAAGAACGCTCTCTTTCAGCGTGTCTGTCTCGCAGTGCAAATATCTATGGTATGTATGACCTGTAATGCGCTTCTTGTGTTTGGTAACAAGTTGCTATGCTTATGATGATAATGCGATATATATTTCTGAGTGCAGTGAAGAGTGTCGGGAGGAGAGAGGGAGAGAGAGAGAGAGGGGGGGGGGCAAACACATCAAGAAACAAATACTAGTATAAAGAGATGAATTTTTATCTAATTTCAGGGAGTTTTGTCAATTATTGTTTAAATCCACAAACAAATTTCTCTTTCTCATAACCCTCAAAAGAATGGCCACAAACAGTTGCAGTTCCTCTGTATAATACATTATAAAGCGTCTGGTCTCCCGGACGGGACACTAGTACCAAAGCAGCTACTGAAAGAAGCACATCAACACATGGCGTCCCACACTAAATGTAACTTCAAGTATAAAGATAGATGAAAAAAAAAAAAGCATTTTCCACAGTAAAGAAATAGTATAAAATCTGAACTTACTAGTCTTGTCTAAACCAAGCTCACCTCCAAGGTACATGGGAGTGGTTCAACAAACATGGTTCCCGGAGTACTTGTCCTCCACCAGTGTGGAAGGAGCGAAGCTCCGTGGGGTAAGCTCTTACTGGTCAGGGTACGTTTAATGTTATATTTCAGAGTCGGACGACTTCCTTTTTATGTTAACGACGTATGTTGATGGTTTTGATGTGATTACCTCCATCTGCAAACCTTCCTCTCTCACAGAAATGGTCTGGATAGGTGATGTGTCTGGATTGCTACACCCTCTGGGTATGTCATAAACTTCATGCGCATCTGATAACATGTCCTATAATGCGTAAGGCAATGAATTTGAGTGATTTGCCGCAGTCATGGCTTTAGACTGCGGTCTTACTTGTGGCTATTCTGTGCCGGATCTCTAATACCGGCATCAGCATGTAGTCAGCCAAAATGTTAACTTTAGGTTTATTATACTTCTCTGCTCTAGTCTATTCTCGTTGCATGGGCTTGAAGAGGCGGATAAAAGCTTGCATAAAAATATAATGTACCCAGCTGGTTCCCTAACTTTTTATACTTTGCACGCATAACATTTTCTTACGGTGTCGCTACACTGGCTTTAGCTGAAGAGAAGCTTCCTAAAAATGCTCAAAAAGTCTTATTCCTGGAGCATGAAGGCTTTGCTTGCACCTGAGCCTCTTAGCTGCCCTCGCTAAGTGCTTTGGCATTTGGGAAGCTGATAGGTTAAGGAGCTCCTTCTCTAATCAATAGCATCAGTATCTCACATTCTGCAATGACCGTTCTGGCGATAAACTGTAATACCTTTCTCGGTAAGGATGAACATGCAAAGGCGTTGGACGTCTCCATTACAAAAAGATTTTAACTATAAAGTACGCGTGTAGAGAGATAGCAGCTTCCACTTGTTCTGCCTTACCGACCCTCACTGGCTCTAAGACAGCATTTCGCTTACTTTCTCTTTAAACAGATTTCTTATGACGTCCAGATCTATAACACCCGGGCGGTAGTACGGGGCTAACACTTTCGTTTGAGCATAAATATTCATACAAACATGCAAGACGGAAGACCATACAATTAGCTTATCTAGTTACAACTTCCTTTCCCCTGAAAACATCTGAGTACAACATCCTCTTTTTCGTACAACAAAGAGTTCATGTGACCTCCAGCCATAGCTGTCAGCGACAAACACACCGTCATCAGAGGCTGGTACTATTTACGAGCCACAAATAGTGAAGTTGTCAGCCCCAGAGTCACCGTCATCAGCGGTTGGAACGCTGTGCGAGCCATAAACAGCGGCGATGCTCACCAACTAGGACGGCCCCAAGGGAGTGTCGCTTAACATGCTGACCGTGTGGGAAGTCTTCACTCGATGTTATGGTGCTGGTGGCTGAGGTATGTACAGCCAGAGGTGCAGGAGAGGTGAGGAAGGAGTAGTAGCGCTTGATTTTGTTCCTTTTACCCTATAGAAAAATCAAGAGTCGTACATCAAAACTTTAACTAAAATTAGGCTTCTATATTGTGGGAACCATTCTTTGGAGAGCTAAGAATAATGCCAATTAGATAGGCAGTGTAGAAACAGTAGACTAAAGGCAAAATTAAATGTTTTTCACTAGCTGTGTAGCAGTGTCATGTATCCTGGTGCACATAACTGATATCTAAATTTCATAAAATGTTCCCAGTATTTTACCTCTACAAAAGTGCCATCAATGGCCTCAAACTGTGCACAGACCAGTAAAAGCACAATAGATGTTTTAATTGGTTCCTTTCAACTAACAGCATTTTTCTTCTGTTACGGTGGCCTTTGCTAGTGATTCATTGACAACAGCCGATTACATTTTCCTTTATAGCTAATACGCGATATGGTTTCCAGAATTTGATATGAGAAATAATTCAAATTAAACGATTCACTGCATCTCCTATACAGTGTACAGAACGTCACTGAACTAGTTGACACTGCCTCTGATGACGTGGGAACAGTAACATCATACCGGTATATCAGAAGTTTTATAACCATTGCTTTATTTATTGATAATGATTTTAAACGTTATTATCAAATTCAGAGAAAAGCATATGGTTTTATGTATATGCATATATAAGTGACAAACATTTTCACCTTTCTGTAAATGACAAATTCTTCTTATAACAGTTTCAAGTTTTCAGAAGAAAACTGATTAGGTTCGTAAGCATACCACACGAGGACTAACCAACTAATCGTAAAGATATGTGGTTGACTGTCAAAAACCATCCCTCGAAGCTTTTAGTGAATATACTGATACACTATGTCTCGGTATAAATCATGTATATCAGTTTAAGCTTTGGTAATTTCCTTTTTATGTGGAAAGGAAATTTATCAAATGTGATTAACAATCATTATATGAATAGAATTGTAGTGAAATTACACTGGAGAGAGAGAAAGAGACTATATGTATTGAGAGTTGCCTCAGGTAAGTTATGACTTGACCTCTCCCAGATGAATTACAGCTTGACCTTTTCCCTCTTCATTATTGTTTGACTTCTCCCACTTGCTGAGTTACAGTTTGACCTTTCCTATCTTAAGTTCGGCTTGACGCTCTCCAGCCGAGTCTAGGCCTCACTTCTCACTGCTGAATTGAGGTTTGACTTCTCCCAGCTGAGTTTTGGCTCCGCTTCTCTCAACTGACATCAGTTATGAGTTCTCTCAGCTTAGTTAGGACTTAACCTCTCCTAGCTAGGTTAAGGTTTAACCCTTCCCATCCGAGGTAGGGACTTGACCTCTCTCAAACGAGTTAGGGGCTTGGCCTTTCCCAGCTGGGTTAAGGGCTAGCTAAACTTTTCTCAGTTGACTTAAGGCTTGAGCTCTCTAAATCGAGTCACTGCTTAACCTCTTTCAGCCGAGTCAGGGGACTGGCTTCTACCAGTTGAATTAGGGGCTTGATCTTTCCCAGTTGAGTTAGGGGTCTGACCTCTCTCAGTTGTGTTGTGGCTTACCGCTCCCATTTGGGTAAAGGGATCGCTTTCTCCCAACAGTTGAGTTAAGGACTTTGCCTCTACCAGCTGGGTTAGTGCCTTGACCTCTCCTACTTAAAACCCAAAGGAGAAGAAGATTCGTCTCTGTATTCCACTGACTTCACTAATGTGATGTTCCCTACACAACTGATGGTTTATATAATCATCCGTTTATGAAATAAAATACCCCCGGATACTTTTACCATTTAGAAAAGTTGCATGGTGTTTTCAAAAGATGATGGATCTTTTTATCAAGTAACAAGGGCAACAACTAATCAAATCTTCAAGTTTCCTGGGTACCACAAAAGCAACAGGCCACCCAGTATCATATATTGTAAGGCGACCTAGCAGAGAACTTTTTCTCTTACACAGCATTAACAACTTTGCTAATCTTAACTTTGGTCTGTTGGTTGTGGCATGGAAAATATTTCGAAGTATATTGAGTGTGGTCAACATACACTGGACAATCAGATGTATGATGAATAAATATTGGTGATCCTTTCTGGCCGCATGTTGTGCAAACCCTCTCACTGGTACACAGATGTCACTAACTACTCACCTGAGATTCATTCAAACATTAAACAAGTTGGGAAAATGGATACCCATATTTTGTATTTCTAAATTAAGCTTTCCTTACGGCTAACTGATATACGTACATTAATATGGGTAGGTGGAAGTTAGCGCCACTTCTCTCTTATGTACGTGTCCCAGCTGCCGCAGCTCAATACAAGAGACACCTCTCACACCCTCACCCTGTGTCCCAGCAGCCGAGGCACTCACACATACTCACTCTGTGTCTCAGTACCAAAGGCACTCGCCACACGAAGCACTTCTCACACTCTCTAACTCCACTATATTATTCGCAAACATTTCCCTATATGCAAGAGCGACGTCAACAATAGCCGTCTGGCTGGCCAGCTCACGCATTGCCCGGCACGATTCTCCCATCAATGACCAACTGTAAAGTTATAATCGACAAACACCATGTTCAGTGCAAATACCTGGAAAGTTGGATTAACTGACTACCAAAATGTGCGGCGTTACGTGTTGAGTTAACGAGTGGCGCTAATACAGTCATTGACTGGTAATATATAGACAGTAACTGGTTTTACCTATGCAGTACATAATGCCTCATACATAAACGTAAATGTGCTCTATGAAAGTGCACGTTCATTTGAAATCATTTGTATAAACGTTTATAATGGCGTTTCTAGTGTGTTGGTATTTGTGATGTAACATGCAGTGTGATCCCAGTGTAGTACATGGGGCTGGGATACGAGAATATCCCTTCCACCTAGATTAGCGTGCCATTCGACCTGATTGCTTCGTCGACCTTGTCTGCTGGGCAGAGGGAATGGTAACCAGTGAGATTTGTTCAATTTCATTGCATTGGGAAAGCATGGCTGAATATTCACGCGAGCGGCCACACTAGAAATCACCAATAGAGACGCTGAGGATGCCACCATAGCAAACCAATGTTTATCTGACAGTGTGATCCTCTTTACATGGGGAACCTTAGCTCCATGGGTGTATGATCAGAGTTAATCTTACTGTCGTCATATATATATATATACATATATATATATATATATATATATATATATATATATATATATATATATATTTTTTTTTTTT
>JAYMFT010035646.1:0-15810 GCA_038088735.1 Panulirus argus | reverse complement strand
CCAATTGTTGAATGATTTGGTCTGTTCCTTATTAAGGTCTTACTAATAGTGTTATTGTACTGGAAGGCAACCTTACACGCACTGTTCTTTAATACACTTCTAAGATTAGTTAAGTTGGGAGAATAGGGAAGAACTACACACTTAGACTGATGACGTAAAGGGATAATAGAATATGGCATTAATGTTATGAAAAATAAGTGATAACTCTACATTTCTCACTGAACTCATGAATGCAATTCTGAAGGTAATAAACAAGTGATAGGCATGAAACTTATTTGTATCTGAGGCAATTGGACTTTGTTAATGATGCCATGATGGTCACTTATTATTGTGAATGGATTAAAAGCACCATAAAAATGCACAATAATTTGAACGAAATGGTAAGAACTCCTTATTATCTTGACAAAGAAAAGCCATACATCAAAAGCATTAAATATAAAACTGAAAGTGTTATGTCAATTTAAAAGTGATATAAACTTACCCGTGTTTTGAAAGTATT
Source organism: Panulirus argus (assembly GCA_038088735.1). Classification (NCBI taxonomy): domain Eukaryota; kingdom Metazoa; phylum Arthropoda; class Malacostraca; order Decapoda; family Palinuridae; genus Panulirus; species Panulirus argus. Next base: position 15,311 of record JAYMFT010035646.1, on the reverse strand, counting down.
TGAATGCTACATCAACAGGGGGAACAAAAGTGATATAAAAGACGAACTAAAAGCCACTGTTCAAGCCTTTACATCTTTACAAGCTATGAAAGTGACATTAATACTGATAATAACTATGAAAATTAATACTGAATGAGTGACAATGTCAATCCGTAGTAGCTGATATACAATAGATGAAACGGATGATAATTACATTATTCTCATTGATATAGTTAAAAAAGTGACTCGGACGGTAAAAAAGAAGTGATTAACATTAAAAAGTGTTGCACCAGAGAAAACTTAACCTATTGAAACCAATGACAGGGCAATGTTTTTTTAAATCGATCAAAAGACATAATATATGCTTAACAACTGATACAGGAAATGATATAAAAACAACTGTCAATCAGGAATTAGGAACAAGTGATAAAAAAGAGAAGTTATCATATTTAATGAAAACAGGTTGATCCAGCTTAAAGCAGTAACACTCGGGTAAGTCCACTGCAGTAACGTGAGGGTAAGCATAGCATCTGGTTCAGTGACTTTCCACTTCCTATTGTAATACTCCCTGCTAAGCTTATTTTTCCAAATTTTTTATTCTCATCTGATATAATACTCCAAGATGAAAAAGTTTCATTTAAAAAAAAAATATGAATTGATATCAATGAAGACAAAAACTTATTACATCTAAAGTGAGACTGACCCTTCTAATTCTTCAAAAGGTAATGGGTGCTATTTTAAGTCTTGCATGAAAAAAGTTCTATCCTCTGTGGACCAAGACTTGTAGAAAAGAGTGGTTCAGATCTTTTGGGGAAATGACTGGCTATGTAAATGAAAACTGTGTACAAATACAAATTCTATTTTGTTAAAATGCACTGGTATTTAAGTAAAGTAAAATGAATTATTTTAGATACTGACATAATTACTTACCCACAAAAAGAGACATGTAAGTAAAAGTGAGGAAACGTATAATGGCAGTGGTCTCTTTGCTATTAAGAAATGGTGGGTTTTCTTGCTCTATTTCCATAATACATTCAGAGGAGAATGCACAGGCATGGATTTTTAATCAACTCACATCAATAAATAGGCAATGGTGTATGGTGTATGGCATAAGGATAGCAAGTGGAGGTTGATGAGCTATGCAATGCAGCTGTATGATGCCGGTGGTCTCTTTGCTATGAAGAAATGGTGGGTTTTCTTGCTCTATTTCCATATTACATCCAGAGGAGAATGCACAAGCATGGATTTGTAATCAACTCACATCAATGAGGAGGCAATGGTGTATGGTGTATGGCATAAGGTTGACAAGTGGAGGTTGATGAGCTATGCAATGCAGCTGGAGTGAGACTGGAGGTGCAAGAATGAGGTTTCAAGAACTGAAACCCGGTAGACTGCTTTTTCTTTCATTACTTTTGAGCATACACCTCCTTGTTAGGAGCAAGGACAGTGTTTAAACTAAGTCTGTAGTACATTCTCCTTTCCAGACTAGGGTCCATATCTAAATGCAACCTAAGCATGAGCCTAAACCTTTGAAAAAATTGTCAGCCAATTTTTGTGGTCATTTCCTTGACCTCAAGGGTTACCTCTTGCTTCTGTTCCTTGTTAGCAGTGGCATTTACCATCATGTCATCCACACATATATCATTGTGGGAATCAGTGAATACCATTACATTTCCTTAAGGTCTGAGAGGCCTTCCCCATATACCTTATGTCCAAGGTCAGCAACCTCTCATACAGTTGTAAAAAATAACTGGGAAAGCATTTGAAGTCATTCACAAACTTTTTCTACTGTTTTTTTGGGCACAATTCATGGTGGGTGACTCACTTCATTTCATGAAGTTTTATTATTGTCAGTTGTATTTCTCTCATTATAAGCCTTTCACCATTCATGAAGAGTAGGCTTGTGAGGTCCATCAGCATCATCCATAGGCTGAGAGATGGTTCTTCTAATGGTTCTTCAATGATATAATAATAGGGGGGCAAACAAAATGCTAACACTGGGGTTAATGTTTTTAAAGGTGCTTAAGGTATCCTGGGGTATTATAATGAGTAAGCAGCACCCTGAACATGAGTTCAGTTAGCCTCCCTGCAAGAACATCCTGCCTCAACAACAAAATAATTGATGTATCAGCCTTTGAAAATCTGGCCTGTCATCCAGCCTTCTAGTGAACAGTAAAGTGAATAGGCAACATGCTTTTGCTTTGTTTCTTAATGTCTTTGGGTTGAGGAAATGCTACATTTAAAATGGGCTTCAACTTAAAATCTTCTTTTGCATTCTCATACCACAGGATAATCTTCTTGTCATTTGCTGCCTTGTACCCAGATGCCACTTTCTCTTCCTTGCAAATGAACACCACAAATAACATCCCCTTTCAAAACAACCTTGTTTCATCTGTACTGAAAACTTGTTAGACTTCTTTGAGCTCATTAGGAAACTTGGCAGGAACTGAATGATCAGCACTTACTGAGTCCCCACTTGCCTTAAAATAATGCAAGTTTTACCAGAAAAGGAACTTATCAATCTAGCCTTATGGCAGTAAAGGAATCAATCTAGCCTTATGGCAGTAAAGGACTCTTCAGAGCAACCTTCCCACTGAATCGAGTACTCATAAATTTTCAGGGCAATACCCCTGACTGCAGCACATGAAAGACTCATCTTCCAGTTCTCCTCATTCACCTAAGCCCCATCTTTTCCACACTAGCCTCCTTACTTTTATAGTTACCTTGGAAGAAAGAGAATAAATAGTATAACCTTATTTTGTCTGTATTCTTATTTATGCAGGATACAATTGGTTGTATGTTCGACCAAATGCAGATGTAGCTTCAAAATTTCCAACTTCATTTGCAGTGTTACTGCAGTCCTCTTTCATTTCATGAATGTAGGGAGAGGAACAGATGAACTAGAAGGATGCACAGAAGCCATATAAAAAACAGCTGATATCCTTAACACAGCACAAATTACAAGTACTAGCTCAGATCAACAGCGCAGCAGCAAATAATGCAAGACTGAGGGAGGGCATGCAGGTAGAAAGCATGGCCCTGTCTCGGTCTCACAATGCACCACATAAGCCACTTGTGTTATGGTATGCACAATGCCACACTGGCCACAAAAAAGTTTTCTTAACACATATGATGTTTGGAAGGAACAAAGTCTTTGCACATAAGCAAAAATTACATATGTCATCCCCAAAAGTAACAAGGACTACTAGTACAGTTTCCTTTCATCGATATGTTTATATGTACCATAACTTTCCAACATCGTCTGAATACACCCAACTCAGTTACGAAGGAAGATCCGGTCTCATCAACTGAGATATTTGTAAATGATGATTTTAATTCTATTACCAGAACATTTACTGGTAAACAGGAAAAACAAAACTTACAACACTGGCTTGCCAAAATACAAATCTAAAGTATAAGCATCATTCTCAATGGTGATGTAATCATGTAACATAACTGACAACTATTTGATGAAAACACTCTCAAAGTATACATGTGGATAGGGGAGAAAGAATTCTGCCCACAAATCTCCCACATGTAATGGAAGGTGAATAAGAAGGGCAGGAGTGGGAGAGGATGAAATTCTCCCCTCCTGTATTACTTTCCAAATAAAGGAACAGAGGAAAGAGCCAGATGAGGATCTTTTTTTCTCTAAGGCTCAAGCCATCTGTTTTGGATGCTACCTTGCTTACACGGGAAATCGTGAACATGTATGAAAGAAGGAAAAAAACTCTCAAAGTTTATTTGCATTACTAACAAGATATACATAATATCTGTGTTGATCAGTACATTTACAAAGCTCAAGTAACCAACACTAAGTAACCCTAGCTCTTCTGCCTACAGTTTTACACTAATACTTATCATATACATAAAGCAAGCAGTACTGTACATGAATTAAGAATTAAACTATCATCTCAACCCAGATGTAGGAATTGCATTCCAGCAAATTAAGTCCTATATAAAGTATATATGCTATCTTTTACATTAAACTATATTACAAATTTACACAGAATCATTAGAACAGACAAAGGTTTTCCCCTGAACACATTGCATAAAAGATTTCCTAAGGGGAATCTGCAGTCAAATCAAGCAAGTCGCTAATTCAGTTTGATGAATCAAAGAATGGTTGAGTTTCATTGTAGTCACTATATTCATCATAAGTAATGAAGGGAAGAGATTTCTTTAGCAAAGAAAATAATTTTCTAATACAGGTTGTAACTCTCTAATCCAACGCTCTGACCTCCAGCAACTCCCATGCTCCAGCACATTTTGAATCTGCTGCCATAAGTTGGTGGATCTGCCACAAGGGTAGTGCTGTTAGCAAGTTAGCAGCAATAAGGTGCCAAAATCTGTTTACACTGCAGCTGAGCTAATTAAGAGTCCACTTAATTTTTTAAATTTAGCTGTATTTTAGCCCTTCAAGATGTCATCCAAGAGACCAAGAGGTGCAGAAGATGGTGATAGTACTGATAAGCATAAGCATAAATCATTATCGATGCTTGAAAAGGTGGTGTTACTGAGAAAATTACATAAAGGAACTTCTGTAAAGACTTTGTGTAAGTACTATGAGATTGGATTGTCAATTGCGTATGACTTAAAGAAAAAAAGGAGGCAGATTTTTAATATTTTTGCCAAAACTGAAAGCCAGAAAAGTTACAGTTTCGGAAGACTTTAACGGAACGAAAATTCTTCCACTTATCTACCATGGTACTAAAAAAGGGTGAATGACAACTAAACTTTTTCTTGAATGGGTTGAAAATTACTTCTTGCGTGAAGCTAGAGCACACTGTAAAGGAGCATCCACACTGTTGGGCAGTGCCTGGCGGGCACGAGTGTGAAGTCCATCATCAGACAATTTGTGGCAACTTTGACAGGCAAATCAGCGGACTGCCCTTGCCCGTAGTTGAACGAAATCAGACTGCCTGGTGGTTTGACACCGGGTCTGGAGCAACAGTGCTGCCAGCCACAAAAAGTTACCACTCTTTACACCATACAATTTTCAGCAGTGTTCTTTTTTATGCACACAGCAATCAATAAGCTACTCAGCACTATTTTTTTCCTTTCAACTTTGCTGTGCATGATGATACTGCACTTGTCTCATGGCCTGCTGACCACCTACTGGGTAGTGTATGACTTGACTGCCCAGCCACCTCAACAGTGTGGACAACAATACAGGCATACCCAACAGATTTTACCTGGTGAGGGCACAACCTGCAGGGAACTGCTACTGCCAATAGTGTGGACATGACTTCACTCTGTTGCCTTGATCCAAAGTGTAAAATATTTTTGATTTTTATAATTGTATGGCACACCCCAAAGCAGAACCTTGTTTGGAAGCATTATTAGTTGTATTACTTTGTGCTTTAAGCTCTTTTCTATCTTTGGTAACACAGCAATATGAATGTGGAATGAGCTGGCAAGACTAGAGGTTGGGCATATGTTTACATAGGGGTTCCTTTAGGGGTCAATGTCTGTTTTCCGGCATTTTCTGAGGTCCGGCAGAGACCAGGTCCCAAGGCTGATGGATTACAGAGGTTCAACCTGTACTCAGAACTCATCTATAACATCACACTCAGCCACCTCAGTCTTTATGGGTGAATCAGGGTCAATTCTGGGTAGTTCAGAAAAATGGTTTGTCTTGCATATGATTGATTCTGCATAAGTAACATCCTGCTTCATTTGCTCAGGACTAAAAGACTTCTCATCCACCAGGAGAGTCATCAAATTGTTTTCAGGCATTTGCTTGCAGGATATCACCTCATCATGCCTATGTTTACTGTGGAAAGAAATGTGGCATGTCTGACCAGCTTTGTAAAGGAAGCCCTGATTAGACTGGACACTTGTAAACAACTCCTCTCCTTTGTGATTTTTCATGTGCTGCACTAAATTACTCCTCCGAGAGAAGGACTTTGGGCACTGAGAGCATTCATACGGCTTCTCTCCAGTATGAACAGTCCTATGCTGCACTAAATGACTCCTCTGGGAAAAGGTCTTTTGGCACAGTGAACATTCATATGGCTTCTCTCCTGTATGAATAGTCGTGTGTTGCACTAGATGACTCTTCTGGGAGAAGGTCTTTTGGCACTGCAAACATTCATATGGCTTCTCTCCTGTATGAACTGTCATGTGCTTCACTAAAGTACTCTTCAGACTGAAGGTCTTTTGACACTGTGAACATTCATATGGCTTCTCCCCTGTATGAACAGTCATGTGCTTCACTAAATTACTCTTCTGTGAGAAGGCCTTTAAGCACTGTAAACACTCGTACGGCTTCTTTCCTGTATGAATAGTCATGTGCTTCACTAAAACACTCTTCTTAAAGAAAGACTTTTGGCAATGAGAACATTTATATAGTTTTTCTCCAGTATGAATATTCATGTGCTGCACTAAAGTACTCTTCATACTGAAAGTCTTTTGACACTGTGAACATTCATATGGCTTCTCTCCTGTATGAACACTCATGTGCTTCATTAAATTACCCTTCTGAGAGAAGGTTTTTAAGCACTGTAAACATTCATATGGTTTCTCTCCTGTATGAACGCTCATATGCTGCACTAAATAACTCCTCAGAGAGAAGGACTTTTGGCAATGAGAACATTTATATGGCTTTTCTCCTGTATGAATAGTCATGTGCTGCGTTAGAGTAATCTTCAAACTGAAGGTTTTCTGACATTGTGAACATTCATATGGCCTTTCACCTGTATGAACATTCATGTGCTTCACTAAATAACTCTTCTGAGAGAAGGATTTTAGGCACTGTAAACATTCAAATGGCTTCTCTCCTGTATGAACATTCATGTGCTTCACTAAACCGCTCTTCTGAGAGAAGAACTTTTGGCACTGTAAACATTCATATGGCTTTTCTCCTGTATGAGTAGTCAAGTGTCGCAATAAATGACTCTTCTCCCTGAAAGTCTTTAGGCACTCTGAACATTCATGTGTCTTTTCTCCTGTATGAATGGTTAAGTGCCGCACTAAACCACCCCTTTGAGTAAAGGATTTTTGGCACTGCGAACATTCATATGGCTTCTCCCCTGTATGAATAGCCATGTGTTTCACTAAAACACTCTTCTGAGAGAAGGACTTCAGACATTTTGAACATTTATATGCCTTCACTCCTGTATGAGAAGTCATGTGCTGCACTAAATGACTCCTCCTCCTGAAGGCCTTTTGACACTGTGAACATTCATATGGCTTCTCTCTGGTATGAGTAGTCATGTGTTGCACTAAATTACTTTCCTGAGTGAAAGTCTTCTGACATTGCGAACATTTGTATGGTTTCTCTCCTGTATGAATTGTCAAGTGTTGCATCAAAGTATTCTTTTTACTGAAGGTCTTTTGACAATATGAGCATTCATGTGGCTTCTTTCCTGTATGAACTGTCATATGCTGCACTAAATTACCCTTCTTACCGAAGGTCTTTGGACAATGTGAACATTTATATGGTTTTTCTCCAGTATGGATGGTCATGTGCTGCATTAAAGTACTCCTCTCACTGAAGGTTTTCAGACAGCTTGAACATTCATGTGGCTTCTCTCCTGCATGAACAGCTAAGTGCTGCACTAAATCATCATTATGCAAGAAGGATTTCTGGCACTGTGAACATTTATGTTGTTTCTCATCTATGCAAACTGTTGTGCACTCTCCAAAATTATAATCTTTGTTACAGCTTTCCTGATATTGGAAAAACTTAAAAGAATTCTCACCTGTGTGTCTGAGCATATGGCTTTCCATGTTAGAATCCTTTAAAAATGTTATATTGCACTGTGGACATGGAACTCGTTTACCCTCCATAATGAAATCTTGTAAGATAACAGTATTGTGCAGCCTTTGATAACCTTAGATATTCAGTAAGTGAGGTGGAATGAATGATTCCAGCTGGTGTAGCAAGTACATAGCATGACTGAAGAGAGGTGTGCTAACCTATGTTACCCTACATCACCCTGGGTCAACAACAGAAGGATGAACTACCACAACACATTCCTTGTGGAGAGTGGAGTGATAATTCATAACATAACTGACTACTGGTCACCATGTGGCAAATGCATCAAGATGAATTGTTCAAAATCCTTCCTTGTTTGAAAATCTGTTGGCTTCTGTTTTTCGAATAAGGTTATGTGAGGTCAAGTCCTCCCATACTCTCTCTGAGTTATATGAGGTCAAGTTCTCCCACTGTCTCTCTGAGTGTGAAACACTACACCCGACATTCCAGTAAAACCTGCTTCCCATGGCAATTCTCATGGCTTACAATCTACTTTCTTACCAATTCATTCTACATTCTTACAATAACAAGTTACAGTTCAGCAGACTCTATGCATGCACTTCCTGGAAGACTGCCTACTTTCTTACACCAAATCTGTTGCTTATCCCTACTCTCAACCATTGATGACAAGAGGTGAATTATACCTTACAGGTTCATTCCAATATAAAAAATATAACATTCTCTACAAATAAAGTACCTTATATTCACCATTTATAAAATAATATCAAATATCTACATTTCAGATTCTCCATGCATAATACACCACATCAGAGTTCATGTCAAAACTTTAAGTAGAAAATTAACCTGGTCCTGTAGCAATTCTTGAATAACATACATTTGTTAACTGGGTTAATCTGACTTTGCCACAAAGTGATATGACCTGAGAAAATATACAAAATGCTATCATAAGTTTAATATGTATATTGTAAACAATTGATTATATATATATCATTTACAATAATCCATGTCAGAGAAATAAGGCTAATGGTAACAATTTTCATAAATATTACAACTTGTTTCACATTACTAAACTTTAACTATGGTTGTCACTTACAGGGGAATCTTTAACTAAGATTCCTTTATTTCCTGTTACTGGTTTCTTTTTGTGCTACTGTCACTATTGCTGTTATTAGTATAGTTCCTACTGCCTCCACTGATACTGTTGCAATAAAGTACACTCTTACTGTCTCTGATCTTCTTGAGGTACTTCTGTTGTTAATGATATTCTCAATATAACATTTTTTCTAATAATGTTCCTTATCTATATCTGTGGTTCACTATATATTATTGGCATGTTGCTGTATGGCTCCTCATGCTGCTACAGTTGCTATGCATGTTGGCAGCTTCTCTGTAAGGAAAGCTCGAAGATACACATCATATTCTTGTGCTCAACACAGAAAGCTGCCAATGATAGGAAAATAAACATTAGCATTAAATGTTAAACATAAGAAAGATGGGATCTTTAAGCATAAGCATTGAATGATGAAGGAACTACAGATGAGACCCTTAAACATAAACACTGAATGCAGAAGGTAATGAAAATGAGACCCTTTGTATAAAGTGCTGAAAACATGTATAGAAAAGATTTTTACAGGGGGTTTTACATTATACCATGAACAGGTCATCAACATAAAGTGCTGATCATAGAGAAAGCCCACATCTTTAACTTACACCATCAATATCACATAGAGAAGAGATCATTAACAAAAGATGCTTTCAATACATAAACATGAGATCTCTAACCCCAGACCATGATGATATATGAAGATGATAACTCTTAGATTAAAATCTGACAGTGAATATCATACAGATCCTTCAGTTTGTGTCAGTATTCTTTCATATTTGTTTGCCATCTCCCATGTTAATGAGGTACTGCCAGGATCAGATGAAGAAAGGGCCTCATTCGCTCACATCCATTCTCTGGCTCTTATGTGTAATGTACCTAAACCGTCCCTATCCATAGTTAGGCCACAGAGACCTTACCACGGTTTCCCCTAGCTGCTTCATATGCCCTCCCTTTCTATCCATCGACAGAACATTGTCCCCTGTCTACCACATTGCTCCAATCTGCTCTATCCAATGCATGCCTTTCACACTCCTGCATGTTTAGGCCCCAGCACTCATCTTTTTCACTCCATCCTTCTATCTCCAGTTTGGTCTACCCCTTCTTGTACCCTCCATTTCTGAGACATATATCCACTTTGTTAACCTCTCCTCACTTATTCTTTCTATATGTCCAAACTATTTCAACACATCCTCTTCAGCTGTCTCAAACATACTCTTTTTATTACTACACTTCTCTCTTATCCTATCATTATTTTCTCAATCAACCCTCTTCACCTCACATATTGTCATCAAACATTTAATTTCCAACATATTCACCCTCTTCTGCACATTCTCACTGATAGCCTATGCCTCGCATCCATACAATATCACTGAGACTACTATTCCTTCAAATATACCCATTTTCCTCCTAACCAGATAGTGTGAAAACTCTTTAAACACATTTCTCAATTCTCATAAAACCTTTGCACCCACACCCAAACACTGACTTACCTCTACTTCCATAGTTCCATTTAATGCCATGTCCACTCCAAGGTATCTAAGATACTTTGCTTCCACCTAATTTTCTCCATCTGCACTCACACCCCAATCAACCTGTCTCTTTGCAAAGCTAAACTTAATAACCTTGCTTTTATTCACATTTGCTCTCAACTTTCTCCTTTCAAACACAGCCAAACTCAGACATTAACCTCTGCAGTTTCCCATGCAAATATGCCACCAATGCTGTGTCATCAGCAAACAACTGAATCACTTCCCAAGCCCCTCTCACCCCCTACAGACTGCATACCCTCCTCTTTCTCCAAATCCTTGCATTTATCTCTCTAACCAATCCATCCATAAGCAAATTGAATAGCCATGATGACATCACACAACTGAAACCACTCACTCTCCTCTCTACCTACTCAAACACCTGCCTTTCTCTCTTAATAAAACTCCTCACAGCTTGCAATAGCTTTCCTCTGACAACATACATCCATAACACCTTCCACAAGGCATCTCTATCAACCCTATGATGCTTTCTTCAGATCCATAAATCCCACATACATATCCTTCCCTTTCTCTACATATTTTTCATGGCATTTTCTAAGGCAAACATCTGATACACATATCCTCTACCATTCCTGAAACCACAATGCTCCTCCCCAGTCTGATGCTCTGTGCATTAGATTGAGAGTATGTCGGGTCAGCACATACATGTGGAAGTATCGGTGCAAAAACATTAAATATCTCATGACATTCACAAACTATGCTTAGTTTCTGCTACAGCTGGGATGGTCTAGTTACACTAACATTTACAGTTGCTGAATCTCTAAAATAACAAGTATCTTTTATGAAACAGAGGAAAAAAGAATTCATTTCTCCGGACAGAGAATGCTAGGCCACTAAACTAAACGGGGTAATGCCACCGGGATAAAGTTTTCCTATTTCTGGGTTTCAAAGTATAGTGAGACAGAAAGAGAAAGAAATCCTGTAGAATGATTTTACATCATTTCAGTGTTCTTAGCAAAATGTTAAAAAAAGTGAAAAAGAATACTTTTGGCAACACTACCACAAAGGAGCCATAAACTTCATAACAATGGTGCGCAAGATCAAGACACTGGTAGCTAAAGGAGGTATTTTTTAGATAATTGTAAATATGAAGCCATCAGGAAAATGGGCATGATGAATAAATTGTTTTATATAACCATGTGAGAAGAAATACAAAATGAACACATAGAGAGAGAGAGAGAGAGAGAGGAAATTTAGAGCAAGCAAACTCCCTACAGGTCACAGGGACAAAGAGTAATGACTCATGGGGCTTGGACTTGTAAGAACAAAACCGATGATAGTGAAGTAGCAGAAGTAAGAGAGATAATTGATTCACTGTACCAGTGGAATTTCAGCAAAGGAGGAGGGAAGAGTATAAGATGTGTAAGCAAAATGTTGAGATGCTTATAGAAAGCAAAGAAAAAGTAGATGAAAATTTTGGAAGAAAGTTGTGTGAAAAGTTTAGGGAAAATAAGAAATTGTAATGGAAGGAGGTAAAACAGGAAAGAGGTGGATGTAAGAGTGGAACTATTAATATGAGAAGTAAGGAAGAGGAGTTCCTGAATCAAAAGGAGGAAGTGCAAGAAAGATGGAAAGAGTATTTTGAAGAACTGATGAATGCAGATGGTGAGGCAGCAGTTGTTACATGCATGGGTATGGAGGATGGAAGGAAGAGGATAGAAGTACAAGGGTCTATTGTAAGAAGGAAGGAAAAAGGGGCAACAATAAAGATAAAGGCAGGAAGGCACCTGAGGTAGATGGGATTACAGCTAAAATGCTGAAGTATGGAGGAGAAAGTGAGATAGAGTGAATGCATTTGATATGTAATTTAGCACAGAAACAGAAGGCTGTGCCTGAGGTTTGGGTGAAAGAAATTATTGTTCTTTTACTCAAAGAAAGGGTGATAAGGATGAATGTAGCAATTATAGGGGAATAAGTCTGTTGAGCATAACAGGAAGAGTGTATGTAAGTGTTGACTGATAGGGTAATGGAAGTGACAATGCAGAATAAGTGAAGAACAAGGGGGTTTAGGAAAGTTTGGGGATATATGGATCAGAATTTTGGGAAGAAAATGACTGAAGAAAAGTATCTAGCAGAAGGTAAGAAGATATATGCAGCTATCATGGATGTAGACAAAATGTATGACAGAGATGCGTGGAATGCTTTGTGGCATGTGTTAAGGATATATGGGGTAGGGGGACTAGTGTTGGATGATGTGAAAACCTTTTGCAGAGTAGCAAATACATGTGTAAGAGTGGATGGAGAGTTAAGGAAAAGTTTTAGTGAAGTGGTGAAAACAAAACTAGGGAAAGGGGAGGCAAAGATGGAGTGTGACAGTGAGATATGATGGCTAGTGACAAGCCTGTTTGTGAATGATAACATGTTGTTTGCAGAGAGTCGAATTGTATCTTAAAATGTGTATCCTTACTTGACCGAGATGAGTTGAAAGCAGTCCGACTTATAAACTGTCTTTGGCTAACTTCCAAACTTGACCCCCTTGCCCTACACTGCAATGCTGGTTCAATTTCCCTCTTCTATAGGTATTACTTTGGTTTTTGCTCCAGAGAGCTGGCTGCTTGTGTGCCCCCATCACTAGCTAGACCACGGAGTACTCAGCAAGCTGCTGCATCTCATGATTATTGTGTGGCCATCGGCAACTCAAGGGTGTGGCATTCTGATAACTGCTTCTTTCCCTGCACGTTGAAGCTTTGGAACTCTCTCCCTTCTCATGTCTTTCCCAATAACTATGACCTTGCACATTTCAAAAGACAGGTCTTTTACTTTCTCAAAAATTTGTGAATACCTTCCCTTGTTTTCTTCTTTTTCTGTTTCTTAATTTTCTCTATATTTCATTTGGGGCCTGGCCTTGACGTGGACTTTTGTCCATGACTGGAGCCTTCAACATAAAAAAAGAAAAAAGCACAAGCAATTGAAAGTAAATGTGAGTTAAAGTAAAGTAATGGTATTTGAAAGTAAATAGAGTGAAAGTATAGCATGAAAGAAGAAAGTGTACTAAACTGTGTTAAAGATATGAGGGGAAACAGATTGAATGAGGTGAGAGAATTTAAATATTCAGAAGCTATCTTGGGTAAGTTTGGTGATATGGAAGGAGAGATAAGAGAGAGAGCAATAGAGGGTAAAATAGCCATTGGGTCCCTTAATCAAATAATGAAGGGTAGAAGAGTAAGTATGGAAGTGAAGAAAGGATTAAGGACAGCATAGTCCTCCTAATCCTGTTCTATGCAAATGAAACATGAACATGGAATGAATAATAGGGTTCAAGAATTTGGCTGTGGAACTGAGCTATCTGAGAGGAACACATGGTATGACTAGACAGAATGAAGAAAGAAATGAAGGGGGGTGTAAGAGAATGCAAAGGTAATGATTTGTAGAGTGGTGGAGTGGAAGAAATCTAATACTTTGAGATGGTTTGTGCATGTGGAAAGAATGCAAGATGAGGAGTTTACAAAAGGAGTGTAGAATAGTACAATTAAAGGGGCTGGTGTAAGAGGAAGACCAATCAGGACATGGGGAAATAGAATGGAAGAGTATTGAAGAGAGAGAAATGTAGGAAGAATGGGTAAAATAGTGTATGTGAGGGAGGCATGTAAGGACAGGGATATGTGGAGACACTTTTGCCGTGGCCACCCCCTTGATAGGAGTTCCCGGTGGGAATAGGCATCAGAGATATAGATAGAGGGGAAAATAAATAAAGGGATATAGAGATACCATATGAAAGACTAGAAGAAATGTGTATAAATATAAATTGTCGTTGAAAAGGAGAAAGATAATTTGACATTTAGTGAACAGAACAGAAAATAATACATACATATGTATTTACTGAGGTGTAACCAGAGATCATGAACATAAGAAAAATAATAAAAATGAGAAGGAAAAATAACGACTGAAAATTGCTTTCAGTGTGAGAACACCCTCAACAGCCAACAAGGAACTGCTTGCTCATCTTATAAGAAAACCTGAGGCATAAACTGTGTAAGCATAAGCCGTAATACAATAAAAAATGTCAGGACTGCCTTAAAGGCTGACAGTATGTGCTAGTTATGTACTGCAAATTCAAATCTTACTGCATTTGGAAATATTAAACAGGAAACTGAAGATGATATGGAAAAGTTTTCAATGGCACTACCCTCACACTATATCTAGTGGAAGTAATTGCAAAACACTTTCAATGTCAGCTTGAACAAAAATTCAGGAATGGGAAATGCTGTAGAAGAGTGTTTTTCTATATCTAGTGGACCTGAACACAGTGATGTATAGGGGGATGAATCCACTGTGTAAGTGTATGTTGAAAGAAGAGATCAAGAAACTTCAACCTGACTTGAGCACAGAAAGAGACAGAGACAATAATTTAAGTATGAAAGGAGAGGGAGAAAGTGGAAGCCAAGAAACAGCAAGTACAGACATGACTGGAAAACAAGAAAGGGACACTGACTCAGGTACTGAAGGAGAGAAAGTAAAGGCTGGGTAACTTCTAGCACAGATGTAGATGCAGAAAGGGACACTGATGCTGACAAACATATGGAAGGAATGGTGAGGAAGAAAATGAAAGCCAGGAAACTCTCTCAGGTTTCACCACAGACAAAGAGAGAGTGAGACACGACACAATAAATGTACAAAACAAATCTGAGGGACAGGCAAAGTCTATAAACCACAATTTTTCCTTCATGGGAGCAAGCACTGATATAGCTCATCCCTAATATAGATGATCACTCTATCCCCTCTAACTATGTCCTATTGTTTTGATGCCTGCTATTTCCAGTCCTTGAATCCCTCCTCAACTTCCATATCCTAGGCCATCTTGAATCTCACAGCCTTGTCTTCCAACACCAGTATGGCTTACGTAAGGTGAGATCCAATGGTGATATTCTTTCCTATCTTGTGTGGCCATCAGCAACTCAAGGGTGTGCCGTTTTGTTAACTGCTTCTTTCCCTACACGTCGAAGCTCTGGAACTCTCT
>JAYMFT010035635.1:0-15810 GCA_038088735.1 Panulirus argus | reverse complement strand
CCAAAAGAAGGAACAGAGAAGGGGGCCAAGTGAGGATTTTTCCTCTAAGGCTCAATCCTCTGTTCTTAATGCTACCTTGCTAATGCGGGAAACAGCGAATATGTATGAAAAAATATATATAAGTATACATATATACAGTAATCCCTCAATTTAATGAACCTCAATATAAATGATTTTGGATTTATATATATAAAAAGAAAGAGGTATTTTGGCAGTACTTACAAGGAAGGAGGGCAAATGATTGGAAGATGTATAAGAGAAAGCGGCAGGAGGTCAAGAGGAAGGTGCAAGGGTTGAAAAAGAGAGCAAATGAAATCTGGGATGAGAGAGCATCATTAAACTTTAAAGAGAATAAACAGGTGTTTTGGAAGGAGGTAAATAATGTGCAAAAGACAAGAGAACACATGGAACATCAGTGAAGGGTGCAAAAGGGGAAGTGATAACAGGTAGTGATAGAGTAAGGAGATGGAGTAACCATTTTGAAAGACTGTTGAATGTGCTCAATAACAGAGTGACAGATGTAGGGTGTTTTGGTTGGGGTGGGGAGAATCCCTTACCAGAAGCACAGGGTAGGCTCTACCTAAATTTGCTTGAAAGTACCCAAACACAATTAGATGAGAAACTTACTCATGATGAGAACATATTAGATTTAGTTCTCACTAAAGATGAGAATCTTGTTCATAATATTAAATTGGGAGAAAAGTCTGGGACAAGCGATCATTGGCAAATCGCATTTGAGGAAAATTTGAACATATCCTAAAATGCTGATTATCACAAGTCGCAAAAAAATACCAGATTTCAGACATACATATTTCAGTGGTCTTTGCACTGCTCTTGACAGTCATACCTGGGATGATATTGTTAATAAAAATATTGACGTAGCATGGGAAAAATTTAGTAATGCAGTAATTCCTTGATTTAACAGACTAATAGGGGAAGGGGTGTCTGTTAATGCCAAAAGTCCCATAAATCGAACATAACCATTTTTTGATACAATACAAAAATACAGTAATACAATATACAGTTCACACCCTTTCTTTTAACTCCTTTATCACTTGATGCCATTTTGAATTGTAAGGATTGCAAAATTATTCCATAAATCAAATCACAATTCTCTATATACCACTGACTGCACAGTAGCTTGAGGCAGATTGAGAGTATACCCCATGCTACCAAAACAAGTGCGATATGAAATGCACATGGTGCCGCGTTTAAGATTTTTTAATTTCTAAAATTTTTTCAATTATTATTAATTAATGTATTATTATTTGCCTGGTTCATTAAATCCGAAATCTGTTATATTGGGATCCATTAAATTGAGGGATTACTGTACTTTAAAAGTAGTGGAGGGAACATATGTGCTAATGCGTATAAGATGGTCTTGTTTCAAAATGAAGCAGAAGTGGTGGGGCAAAGACAAAGAAGTACTTGTGGCCTAAGAAAGTAGCACATAAGCAACTCAAAGAGACAAATGACTTACAAGACAGAGTAAATAATGTAAATTTGCATAAGGAAATCAAGAGACCTGTATGTCAAAGCAAAGGTCAGTATGAAGGATATATTGCTGAAAAAAAAAATGTAATTACTTAAGAAGAAAGGGAGTCATTACCCAATTTAATGGACCATTGCTTGCAGAAAACAGTAACCCGATTCAAGACAATGAAACCATAGCAAACTTTTCAAACAAATTTTTGCATATGAGAATATAACTCAAGTTTGCTGGAGGGGAAAACAGTTTGCAACATACTAAAATAAAAGATGAAGATATTCTATTAAAGCTAAATGGAATGAGAATAAATAAAACAGCAGACCAGGTAAGTTTTATCTGAGGACACTGAAAGAGGCAAAAATTCAGACAGTTAAGCTCTCAGCTATGGGAAATATTCCTGAGAAATAGAAATCTCCCAACTTGACATCCACATTCAAAAAAGGTAGGGCATCACTGCCCAGCAATTATAATTCAATTAGCATAATGTCTTTAGTTAGTAAACTAATGAAAATAAATGAAAATAATTCATGATGAGTCTGTAAACCATTTAGAGTACCAACACTTCATAAATGTTTCTCAGTATGGTTTTTGACAGAATGACTCATTTTTGACAAATATGTTCAATTTCTTTTATGAAATAATCAACATGTACGATGAAAGTAAAACAGCCAATGACATCCATTTGGATTTCCAGAAAATATTTGATAAAAGTTTCACATCAAAGGTTACTGACAAAAGTTAAGTCACATGGTATACATGGGGTAGAAGTTTAATGGTTTGAAAATTGGCTAACTCACCATAAAAAAAAAATAATGGTTAAGAGTCATGCCTCTGAGTGGCAAGACGTAACAATTGGTGTACCACATGGATCAGTCTTGGGACCAGTTCTCTCTCATATATATTAATGATATTTATATGAGCTGCATTGTAAGATATCTTAATTCACAGAAGACACCAAGTTGGGATACAAACTTACAACAGAAACCGAACGTCTGCAACTTCAAACTGGCATAGCCAAACAAGAGGACCTGGCTAATGATTAGGTGGCAAATGAATTTCAATACTGACAAGAGCAAAGTTTTCCATACTAGTAGTAAAAATGAAAAGGCAAGTTATAATATGAACTCTGCTGAGATACAAAGTCAAGTCAAGAAAACAGTAAACAGAAGCAGTAATAAAGGCAAACAAAATTCTTAAATTCATTGTTAAAGTTTTCAGATTTTAGCCTTGGGAAATTATTCTCACTCTTTACAACTCATTGGTGCGTTCCAGTTTGGCCACCCTACTTGATGAAAGACATTAATAGAACGAAGATAGTACAAAAGCGAGCTTCCATGATGATTGCCGACCTGAGAAACAAATCCTACGTAATCCAAATAAAAACTATGCTTATTTAGCTTAGAAAAAAGAAGATTAAGAGGTCATCAAATACAAGTATTCAGAATCATAAGCTCAATCTCATGAGCTACTTAAGGATAGATTCATGTGATATCACTCACATTAATGGATATAAACTCATGGGCAAATATCTTACCACTAATGAGGTAAAGCACTTTTTCTTCAACAAAACTCTAAACATAAGGCAAGATTTACCAATTACAGTGGTTGAAAGCAATACAATGAATACATTTAAGCATAGACTTGATAAATATTTTACTTCAAATCTACAACTAGCATTACTTACACCTCCTTAACTCTACAGAAAGTCTCCAGGTCTTCCTCTCTGGTAAATCTCAGTCTTTCAACTCCAAACACATTACTCAATGAATTTCTCATCTCTTCCACTATCACAAAGAGCCTCATTTACACCCACTGGTGTGTTGCTCTTTGTATTCAGTTGAATTTAAGTTTTATTTCAGCTTCAATAAAACCTTTGAAGCAGTAGAGGGAACATACCTGCTAATGTGTAGTAGATGGTACATTTCTAAAACGAAGCCAAGGTGGTGGAATGGTCAAATAAAAAATTGCCTGTTGTATAAGAAAGTAGCTCATAAAAAACTCAAAAATACCAATAACCAACACGATACAGTAAGTTATTAACATGATAGAGCAAGTTATGTAAATGTGCACAGAGAAAGTAATAGAGGTATACTGCTGAATTTAGCAAAAGAAACCCTAGGGTGATTTACAGTTGTGATAGAAGCAAGAGTCATTATCCAGTCAACTGATCCATTAATTATGGAAAACAGTGACTTGCTTAATGATAATGAAGTTATGACAGAAATCTTAAATGTTTTTTTTGCATGTGTATTCACAATCAAAAACATAATCAATATCCCAAATTCAGTTTCACTGATAAGAGAGAAGAATAGTCCACAAACTGATATACAAGATGAAGAAAACTATCAGCAATAAATTGAAATCAAAATAAAATGGAAGGCCCTGATAAGTTGTATCTAAGACTAATGAAAGATGCAAAAAAAGAAATAGTAAAGCCCTAGACTGCCCTTTTCAGGAAGTCACTTGCTATGGAAAATGTTCCAGATGAAGTTTGTCAACGTAACATCGACATTCAAAAAAGGTAGTAAGTCACTGCTTCGAAAATCATTGTCCAATTAGATTAACATCAGTGGTTGGAAAACTTATGGAAACCATCACTCAAGATAGAATTGCAAACCATTTCGAGGACCACCTCTTGATAAATGATTATTAGCATTTTTTGACAAAATTGCACATGTCTGACAAATCTTTGCTTGATTTCTCTTATGATATAATCAACATTTATGACAAAAGTAAGGCCTTCAATAAGGTCCCATATCAAAGGTTAGCAACAAAAATCAAATTGTGTGGCATTGATGGGGCTGTACTTTGGTTGACAGGAAATAGGTTGACTGGCTGTAAAGAGGATGGTTATACATAACAAGTGGAGTTCCACAAGAATCAGTCTTGGGACAGCTTCTCTTTCTCACATATATTAATGATACTGATAATGGGCTGCACTGCAAGATAAAAATTTGCTGATGACAAAAAGCTGGGAAATATATCTACAAATGAATATCTACATCAAACTGACATAGACAAGCTGATGAATTGGGTTCATAGGTGGCAAATGAATTTTAATACTGCTAAGTGCAAAGTCTCACATATCAGTAGCAAAAACGAAAAGGCAAGCTATGGTATGAATTCTGGTGAAGTGCAAAAGGTTAATGAGGAAAAAGACTTGGGCAGTGCACAGGGGCAGTGAAAAGAGTGAACAAAATTTGTAAATCTATGGGTAGGGCCTTCAAATTTAAGTCAGGGAAATAATTCTTAATCTTTACAAATCATTGGTTTCTCCCCATCTTCAATAGTGTATTCAGTTTTGGCAACCTACCTAAAACAAACAGAGAGAGAGTGAAGAGAGTGCAGTGATGAGCTACCAAGATGATTTCCAGGCTGAGAAACAAATCTATAAAGTTACTTAGGACAGGATTCATCTGATTTCACTCGCAGTAATGGATACAAACTCATGGGCAAATTTTTTATCTCAAATGATGTCAATTTTTTCTTCAACAGCATTGTTAACATTTGGAACAATTTGCCTATTAGAATGGTAGCAAGCAGAACTATTCTTATGTTTAAGAGACTTGATTAATACTTTGCTTTAAGTCCATGACTTACATTCTTTGTGCCTACCTACGTTGAACTGACAATTTGCAGGTTATTCTCTTTGAATTATCTGTATACCTTTGAACTTTTACCAAACTAATCTGCAAGTTTCTGATATCTTCCACTATCACAGACAGCCTCAAAAGGGTCCAATGGTCTATTGCAGTTTGAATTCCTTTGTATTTAGTTGTATTCCAAGCATTTAGGGGATATGGGATTATCTCACTTCCTTCCTTACCATCGAGTGTTCCTTTACAGTTATCAATGCATGTCTGGTCTGGGTCACGAGTTATTTGGAGGGATGCTGACTAACATGACCACTGTGAACTTCCTTCCCACAATAATTTTACCCATTAGGTGCTATCTGAAGATGTCATTTACTGATATTTCTGTAATTTAGTATTATCTCCTCTGTCTCTCTTTGTTACTGTGAACTCCTCCAGACAGATTAGGATAGACTTTGCTTCCTATCTGTGTTTTGTCATCGCCACTCCAAGCATATTAGCGTTGCTAGCTCTGACAGCCTTTGAATTCTAGTTCCTTACCATTTGCAACCAGTCTGTCTGCATTAGTACATAGAAGATGACACTTAATACTAGCTAGTTTCATCCTCCTGATAATTTTGCTCCCTCTAGCCTAATCTGATGCCTATTGAAGAGGTGAGAGAATTCGAGTATTTAGGAGCTATCTTGGGTAAGTTCGGTGATATGGAAAGAGAGATAAGGGAGAGAGCAATACAAGGTAGAAGAATCATTGGGTCATTGGGTCCCTTAATATAATATTTACTTATGGAAGTAATGAAAGGCTCAAAGGACTGCATAGTCCTCCTAACCCTGACCTATGCAGCCAAAACATGGACATGGAATGAGTCACACAGGTCAAGAATCCTAGTTGTGGAAATGAGATATTGAGAAAAGCATGTGGTGTATAATCAGATGGGATGAAGAAAGAAATGAAGGAGTGTATGAGAGATATGCTATGGCAGGGAATGCAAAGCAAATGAGTTGTGTAGCAGAGTGGGTGAAACAGAATACTTTGAGGTGGTTTGAGCATGTGGAAAGAATGCAAGACAGGGAGTGTATGATAGTACAATTAAAGGGGTTGGTATGAGAGGAAGATTACCAGTGACATGGGGAAATAAAGAGAAAGAGTACTGAAGGGAGAGAAATGGTGATAGAGTGTATGGAATGGTGTATGCGAAGGAGGCATGTAAGGACAGCGATAAGTGGAGACTCTTTGCTGTGACCATCCTTGATGAGAGATCCTGGAGGAATATGGTTTTTATTTTTAGCCAGTATCTGTAGCTCTATCCCTCTTCTCTCTTGCTTTGTCACTCTTAATGTACACACATTTAAACTTTTCCCTTATGGCAGGCAAGTTTGACTGTCTCAGCACCTGTTGACTACATATCTCCATGTTAACCCTTGCTGGCCTGTGTCCTCTTAAGTCTCCCATCCACCATACTACATACTTCATCTACCATCCCTTCTTTGACTGTATACAATGCCTCTTCAGCAATCTTATCTAGAAGAGTACAGTACTCCACTCTGTCTATCTGCTTCAGGATCTTCAGTATCCCTGCACCTTACTTCCTCTTCAAATTATTCAGCTTTGTGGTTTTCTTCAGTTCTAAACTAAAACCTTATTTGGCTATTTGGTTCATCATTCCTATGCTTCAGTTTTTCATCTTTATGGTTATATTCAGCCTTAGAATCTACTCTAAGCTATCATCTGTCATACTCAGCAGTGTCTAAATCAAGCTTCCCCATGGTGATAGCATCTTCCCATACCTAAATAGTTGTAAAGTTCCCTGATGGTTTTCCATAGTTCCTCCACCTCCTGTGTTTTCTGACACTTTTCATGTTCACTGGCTATAATGTTCAATGTCTTCACCTTTTCCACCAAGTGGTATATTCTCTGCATAAGCTTATCTACAACAGACAAAAACTGTTAGGGTTATCAGCAGTCAGTTCACCCTTAAACTCCCCAAACTCAATGTTATCTTCTCTTTGCTAACATTGTTATTTTTCCTAAAATGTATCAGATGTGGCTGCCCAGGATCAGTTGCCAAGATCTGTCTACCCTGCCTGAGTGGCTAGCCTATTTCTACCTGCTATAAAATGTTTTTCCATCATTCCATCACATCCACCATACCACATACTTCATCCAGCATCCTCTCTCTGACTTATCCCATACAGTACAGTCCTCCACTTTGCCTATCTGCTTCAGAATCTTCCATATCTCTTCACCACATTTACCCTTCAGTTCGTTGAGTTCTGTGGTTATCTGTTTCATCATTCCTACGCTTCATTTCCTCGGCTCTGTGATTGTCTTCAGCTTCAGAATTAGTTCTAAGGTCTTGTGTCATCCATAGCAGTCTCTAAATTGTGTTTTCCCCCAGTGATGACATCCTCTAGCACCCAAACTGTTGTCAAGTTCCCTGATGGCTTTACATAGTTCCTCTACCTCCACTGTCTTCTGGCATTCTACATGTTCCCTTTCTAAAATCTTAAATGTCTTCACCTTTTCCACCAAGTGGTATATTCTCTGGGTAAGCTTATCTACAACTGCAATTATTCATTTGTACTGTAGGGGAAGGGGGTTTTACACTTATGGGGTCCCAGTCTCTTGAACATTCTCTACTACCATACACTTTCTTAAATTTATGTATAGTGTCTGCATTAATGATGTCCTCAGTCATTCTGTTCCACTCATACTATAATAGTACTTCATTAAATCTTTTTTAACAAGTTTATAAAATTTCATGTTATTTCCTTTGGTTGCTTTATCCCTACATCCCTTAATGAACTGTCAACTGCCCATGTCATTGATCAGTTTTAAAAGCTTTAAGGTTTTGTTCACGCTATCCGTCACTCATTTAAAGACAGCAAATTTAAAGCTGTTAGCCTTTTCTTATAACTTCATTAATTCTGAAACCATCTTTGTTGCCGTCATCTGGACATTCTCAATTAGCTGTTTGTGCTTCTTTAGGAGTGGTAACCAAACTTGATAGGCATATTCTAGTTTTGGCAGGATATGAATAGCTTGCTTAATATTTCCTTATACATGTACTTGAAAGCTATTCTGATATTTGCCAAGATACAGTTTGCCTCACTATTTTAACATGGGACTTTGGTAACAAGTAATAGACAATGTCGACTCCCAAATTCTTCTCACACAAAATCTAGAATCTTATTTCCCTGCAGCTAATAATCATGCTGAGGCCTTCTTTCACTTTGTCCCATCCTCATTTCTTTACATTTACTTGGGCTAAATTTCATCAATCAAGTATCAGACCAACACTGGAGTCTTAGTTCCCCTTGTAAGCTGATGAGGATCAACAGCTGTCAGTTCCTCCTTCAACTTCCCACTGACCCCTTTGCTCTTCTCTGTGAATCCTTCACTCAGACATTATTCCATGTCCTACTTTCCCTTATTTTTATTTTTTTTTTAAACCATGCTGTTATTCTTCATAAAATGGATTAGGTGTGGCTACCCAGAATCAGCAGCTAGGATCTGTCTACTCTGCCCAAGTGGCTAATGCATTTTTCCCTGCTCTGGTTTTTGAAAACCCAACTTTCGTAGTTCCAGCAGATGACTTGCTCTCTGTTGATCCCCAGATGTCTAAGAATAGTCTTTAATTATGAAGAAGTAATCTCCCCAGCTATGTAAGTTTCCTCACACTGCCAGATTATGCAACTTGGTTCAATATATTTTTCTGCATCTTATTACTGATTTTCCTCTCACAGATATGTGCTTGTATTAGGTTGATTAATTCATCTCCTACTAGGTGTCTGTGAGCAGTGATTAATTTACTTTGGTCTCCAAATTCACTAAATACATGATCTCTGTAGCAATATTGACAGCAGCCAGTTTCCATTTTTTGTCTGATTTTCCCTCACACTGTACTTATGTATGTTCCAAAATAATGGCCATGCCAAGTTCTTGGTGCTTGTAATCATAATGCTCCTCAGATTCTAGGAAAGAATATTCATTCACTTAATGGAAAAAAATATTGAGTTATATTTCATGATTCTGGATTAAATGTTCTCTTCCATAAAGTTACCTGTTCACTTAATCTCCTCTGTTTTCTTATGCATCTCACTTAATGGTTTTGATTTTTGCTCCATGTTACAGTACTTGCTTGCTACTGTTTTACTTTTTTTTGTTAGTGATGAGTTCTGGATGGTCAAAAGTACAATAAGTTTGAATTTACTGAATGCCAACTGCTTCTCATGGGGTCATAAGAAAAACCTCCTTGATGCCCTCCCCTAACTTTATCTCTTTTCAGTCATCACCATGCTACAACTAACAATCATTTTAAGAAGAAATGCATCTATAGGCCCCAATAATGCCATCTCTCTCCCCTTATTAAAAAGAAAAAAAACTTGTAGAAGCTTTAGCCTATCTTAAAAGCTGCTGCTCTACTTCCCCCTTCTGTGTGTATGTAATTACATATTTCTACTGTTCAGGGAGATATACACTTATAGGGCCCCATTTCTAGCCCATTCTTTACTATCATACAACTTAAATTATTGTAAGCTATCCACATTAATCATATCCTTGTTCAGTTTCTTCCACTACACTTAAAAATTTACTTGTAAAATGTAGAAAGTGTACAATTTTTGGGCTATATTTGGCCTCAGGAACATCCCTCCTTAGTGTTCAACATAAGTCTGCTAACATAGAGGGGCTCCACTTTGCTTGGTACCGCTTTTACAGGTCCAAAATGTCCTGATGAAATCTTTCGCTGTGCTCATCACTTACTGCCCAGAGATTTTTCAGGAAAAACCCAAAGTGCGAGTCCAAAAAGTGGATTTTTAGACTCATATTGCACCCCAGAGCTTTATATGAAGTCAATAGATCTTTTACACCACAGTAGTTTTCTGTTCTGTGATTCCCCAGAAAATTTTTGCAAACTCTCTTAAATGACAGCCTTGCAATTTTTTCAATTTCATTTAGCTCTTCATCAAACTTTTCATCTCAAAGCAGTTCCCTGATCTGTGGTCCTACAAAAATACTCTGATTTACTTTTGCATCATTGATTCTGGGGGAATTTATCCCTCAAACACGTGAATCCATGGCCAGTTTTATCCATATCTTTGATGAAGTTCTCCATCAACCTGAACTTAAAGGTGCAAAGGAGGAAGATAAATTTTCTTAGGATCAACAAGAGGAGGACTGATGATCTTCTTCCATGGAGTCAGTGATGTTTGTTTTAGCCACAATTTTTTTACATAACAGTTATTCTTGTCCCAACTATCCCATGCACAGAGAAAACAACAAAACTTTATGTAACTGTAGGAGTTAGTACTGTCACACGGTACGACACACTTTCCCTTGAAGTGAAGGGGCCCAGAGGAGTCAGTTGCCCGCTGGCCCTCATTTAAACCTCATTGTATTTCTCGGTCATGGAATAAATTTCCTTAGTCAAGCACTGCCTCTCGTTCCACCTTCAACCCTAACAGTAATCAAGTTACATTCCAAGTAAAAGTGCTAAAACCTTTAGGTCATCACATATATTCCATACATTCCCCATACTTAATTTTTTCCAAAAGAAGCTTCATGTTATCATATGATTCTTCATGTCAGCTGCATGAACCAGAGTAACTTATTTCCGTCGTGGAGTAAAACCGCTTTCAAGCTTACTTTTGTTGAGTCAATAAACAAGTGGCACTCATCTGTGTTATATTCGTGGACAAGTGCCTCCATAGCAGAACGAACATCATTGCACAAGACCAGGGAGAAAAAGTTCTTTGAAAATGACATGGTGATCATGATAAGAACAAACTTTGGTTTCATTCTGGAGAAGATTCCAGCCCTTTAACCTGGGACCTAAATGTTCTGCTTGCTTCTTAGACAAATTTTAATCGCACACGATATCATTACAATCTCCTTGACTCAGCAAATGTGGTTCACTTGAAGAACAGCTTGCTTCAAATATTGGATCCAAATTGTCCTCTTCCTTGTCTACTTTCTCATCACCAGACTCATTGTCACTCAGTGCCATGTTTCTTGGAGGCTCTGGTACAGGTAATTCCTGACTGTGAGGTACTGGCCTCATAGCATATAGTAAATCAGGGTGTTTAACAGAATGCTTGGATCTTTATGTTATACAATTTATATTTGTCAGGCAGAAGTAGTAATCCAAAGAGTGATCTTTGGGTTCCCTCCAAACTATAGGAATGGCAAATGGCATACAGCGTGAACCTTTTGCCCATGCTGTGAGAAGCCTGATACGTGTGACACAAAAAATAATGGGGGCCCAACTTTTATCTTGGTCATCCATTTTACAACCAAAGTAATGCTCGGAGCATTTTTCAATAAGGGGTGTGAAAGAACATTTTTGCGATATGAATGTCATTTCACTGCAGATGTATCAAAAAGAATTTGGACTATCTACACAGTTTTTCGGCATTATAATGGTGGATGGGGTATCAGCACAACACTTGGATACACAAAAGCATAATCTTGTCAACAGAGTGGAAAAGACACCATTTACAAATTGAGTTCTAACCTGCAACTGACAGAGCACTGCTACTCAGGAGTGGGCTCTGTTTGAATGTCCCAACATTGCCAATCATGTTTCTGCACACCCCTAGTGACTCATTTATATAGGCTTGTGCTTTCAAAAAGAAGCTATTGCACTTCACAAACAATGAAAATGCTGTGTTTGTTAAACTTTTTGCTTGAAATACCTATCTATCTATATGTCTAATGCCTTTTCCAATTGGAACTCCCTCAAAGGGGTAGCCATGACAACAGATCTCCATAACTAAAGAACTCCAGTTCAACTTCTTAGTTTTTAGTGCCTCAACCTTAACAGGCCACTAGCAGAGGGCAAGTCTAATGCAGTGCTTGCAGAGGCTCCTGCATGCTGGAACAAAAAACTATGGGTGATATAGAAATACTGAAAACATATTTGGATTCAGCATGCAAAAATACAAAAGACAAAATCTTTGTTGACCAGTGTTATTTGTCTGGTTGCTCTTTCCCTATCTATTACAAATCTGTTTTAAAATTTAAAGGTAAGCAAATTTAAGGTCTCTAGCCTTTCCCCATAACTCAAATCTCTTAATTCTTGTACCATCTTTAGTTGCTCTCCTCTGGACCTTCTCTATTAGCTCTTTGTGCTTCTTCTAGGTGCAGTGACCAAACTTCAGAAGCATATTCTAGTTTCAGCCTCATGTATGAACAGAGTAATTTGCTGAATATTTTCTTGTACATGAACTTTAAGATAATGCACATATTTGTTACACAATAGTTGGTCTCCTTAACTAATCTCCTCCAGTGGGACTCTGGTGAAAACGTTAGGAACACAGTGGGACTCTGGTGAAAATGTTAGGAACAATGTGTACTCCCAAGTCCCTCTTATACACAGATTCCTGCAACTTATTTCCTATTAGATGATATGCATATTGAGGCCTTCTTTGATTGTAGTCTACCCTCATTACATTTGCTCAGTTTGAACTTCAAGGACGAGATTGCCAACAGGCCCAGCAACTGTCACGCTTTAGCCCCCATTGAATGCAACACACAGATCTTAGAAGCCCTCAAGACTGAGGCTAAGAAGGCTGACTTTCGCATGAAAGAAGTGAGCAGGAACATTTTAAAAGCTGCCACGATCATCAGCAAGTCACTCACTGTTTTAGACAAAATAGCACAGGACAATGGGAATGCAGTTGTTGCCCATGAAGTGGGCATGATCAATGGAGCTCTGGCATTGCTTGGAAATGCTATCACAACAACTTAACTAGACGCTTCATCATAAAGTGTGAAATTAATCCAAAATACACCCACTTGTGCTCAGACAAGGTACCAATGACAAGATTCTTGTTTGGAGATGATGTTTCTCAATTGGCAAAACAAATTGAGGAATCAGAAAAACTCAAAAGCAAGGTTGCAACCAAGAAATCTTTCCCAACATGGAAATCTGCCCCAGGAAAATTCAGCGGAACAAAAACAAGAGGATTTTTTGGAAACAGCCCTTACAGGGGCTTCTCATCAGGATTCCAACCCTACGGGCACCACAGACGTGGTTGCAAGGCAGGACTCTGAACCAATCAGGTGAGAGCACTTGGACAAAATAAGTTTTCTTTTATTTGATCATTGATTGGCTACAGATAATTTTTTCTTTTATATCATTGTTCATCTACCTCTTTTGAACACAAATTATACTCTAGAAAGCAGCAATATGAATTTTGAGACAGTGGTAAATAGCACTCACATGATACAAGAATTTGCCATCACAGTTTGAGAAGTACTAACACAGATAAGTTGAAAACTAACAAAAGCCAAGGTCCTGATCGTTTCTGTCCATGAGTGATTACAAACGTCAAGCTCGAAATTGCTGGACCATTAGTCCATATTTTCAATAAATCTCCAGGATGGAATAGTCTCACAGGACTGGAGACTGGCAGACATCACTCCTATGTACAAAAAACGGAAGTCGCGAATAGCCTGATGATTATCTTCCTGTTAGCCTCACATTAATTATATGCAAACTTCTTGAGTCAAATATTAGTGATAAAATAGTAGCCTATCTGGAACAATACTGCCTGATCAGTAATACACAGCATGATTTTAGAAAACACAGATTATGCCTTACAAATACCCATGACAAGACAAAAATTAAGATATTATATTTCTGGACTTCCAGAAAGCATACGTCAAAGTCACTCTCTTTAAATTGATGCACAAAGTCCAGGACTTAGGGATTATTGGTTGCAAGAGAAATTGGATAGAAGCCTGGTTACGTGATAGGAAGCAGAGAGTTATAATGAATGGGGGAATCATCACCGTGATTACCCATTACTAGTGGAGTCCCCCCAGGAATCTGTACTTGTGCCTATACTTTTCTTTATTTATATTAACACTATTGACGTAGGGCTAGATAACCTAGAGTCCTAATTTGCAGATAACACAGATCGGCAATGCCATTTTAACTGAATAAGATTGGCTAAGATTATGAGAGGATCTAGATGAAATCGCTGAATGGTCTGGTAAATAGCAAATGTTGTTTAACTTCAATAAATGTCAGCTGTTACAAGTAGGACACCTAAACCAAAAATTTGATAAGGAACTGATGGGCCACAAGATAAAGGATGCCTCTAGTGTGACAAATCTAGAGGCACAGTCTCCAGTAGCTTCATATTCTCCTAGCATTGCAATGAAGCTGCCAAGAAAGCAAATAGGATGTTAGGATTTATAAACAAACTTTATGTACAAAAGCAAGGGTATGATATTGCCACTATACCTAAGTCCAGTTAGACCACACCTCGAATATTCAGTGAAGTTTTGGGTCCCTCCGCTTAGGTAAGGATATTCTTGAATTGGAAGTAGTGCAACAAAGAGGAACTAAATTGTTTCCTTCCTTGCTTAACAGACCATATGAGGGAAGACTGTGAGAATTAAACTTGTTTTCCTAAAGATAAGAGGCACTTCCTGGGTAGATTAATAGAATGTTTCAAAATACTTGAAGCATTCAACAACGTCGTTGTTGAGAATTTTCTTAAAGCAGCGCCAGCATTACTGACGAAAGGAAATATATTGAAACCTAGAGGTCATTGATGCATGGAATAAGCTCCCAGAGAATGTAGTTCAGAGCAACACCCTAAAGATCTTCAAAGTTAGGCTTGATCATCACTTATGACTCTCCAGTTTTGAAAAATTTGTTTAATCAGTCATCATAACACAGTGGTGTATCATGCTACCTTCTCAACCTCTGATTTCTCCTGGGCCATGTTGTGTAGACTTACCAACATTGATTAACCCATGTCACCTGCTTTGAGAGAGTAAATAAGAATTAATGTATCATTCTTCAATATCAGTAATAATATAGGCATGGTAAGTTGGGAGGCTGAAGCTCAAGTTTATCCTTAGCATTGTCTTTATAACAAAAAAGTGAAGGGATGCAAGTCGTTGGTGATTGGATGCATGGCATGTTTAAGTTCATTTCTACCTCTTGACTTTCATATAAAAATTTCCTTCAGGTTTATTTATCATATAAGATATTTTTTCTACCTGTTTTCCTGCCAGCATGTGCTGGAGGGTGGGGAAAGAGCCTTTGCTTTGCTATCCTTTTCTACT
Organism: Panulirus argus; assembly: GCA_038088735.1. NCBI lineage: Eukaryota > Metazoa > Arthropoda > Malacostraca > Decapoda > Palinuridae > Panulirus > Panulirus argus. The sequence continues at coordinate 644 of JAYMFT010035635.1, read as the reverse complement.
ATTACAATTTCTCTTTTCTCCCTCTCTCTCTCTCTCTCAAGGAAACTTAAAAACATTTGGTTTGTTGTTAGGGGCCTCCTGTCCTTCACCCTATATTTACATTGAAAACTATTATACTGAACTCCATGCAAGCAAGATTCACATGATTTCTTGGTTCCTAATGCATGAAATATACCAACGGCATTGTACTTCTATAAGCATCAGAAACAGTCATTAAAAAGATCATACATACCAAGTGATGCTGGAATGGAAGTGCCTTTTTTTTATTGATTGTTACATTAAAGGATGTTATAGTAGTTGCATTCGAGCCCCTTGGTTCTTATTGTAATGGCAGAGTTGTTGCCAGTTATAAGTCCTGCCAAGATATAACTTTCCAGTGTAAACTTAGTAAGTATGGAGACTCGTTTTATTAGCAAACTTATGTTAAATGACTGCTCTTAAAGGTGTCATCTTTTGGTATTGTTCGTAAAGGGAGGATGTTTACTTGTTGATAAGATGCGACTTACAACTAATTTTCTTTGTCTGTAAGTCATGGGGGGAATGTTTAGTTGTTGATGAAATGAGACATGCAATTTTTTTTTTTTTTTTTTTTTTTTTTTTTTTTTTTTTTATAAGCTGAAACGGCATGGGCAGCTGAGGCCCTA
>JAYMFT010035624.1:0-15810 GCA_038088735.1 Panulirus argus | reverse complement strand
CTCCTGTTTTCACTTTTCCAAAAGAAGGAACAGAGAAGGGGGCCAAGTGAGGATTTTTCATCTAAGGCTCAATCCTCAGTTCTTAACGCTACCTCTCTAACGCGGGAAACAGCAAATATGTATATAAAAAAGAGAAAAAAAATATATATATATATATATATTATTTATTATTCTTTATTATACTTGATCGCTGTTTCCTGCATCAACGAGGTAGTGCCAGGAAACAGATGAAGAAAGACCCGTCCCCCATATACACACATATATACATATATGCACATATATGCATAGTACATATATATACATATCAATGTACACATATATGCATACCTACACATATACACGTATATATTTACACTTGCTTGCCCCCATCCACTCCTGATGCCACCCCGCCCCTCGGAAAATGGCATTGTCACCCCCCGCACCAGGAGACAGATAAAATTTTTTTCGTCTTTTCACACATAGAAGGGAAAATTTAATGTTTATGCTATGGAGAAGAAGTTTATTCCCTGGTAATGTGTGTTAAGATATTATTTTGCTTTTTGTAAAGAGGAAATGAAATTTTTATCATGTTAAGAAACACTTTCATAATCCAACTGAAATTAGCTGTTTTGTTAGACTGATAATGTTTGTAATAACTAGAAATTCTATGGTGCTAAGGTTAATATGTTGCCCTCAGAAGCTTAACTAGCAAAGATAATGTTTGTCTAAGAACTGGACATGATATTGTCAAGTGGCCAGAATGGTGTGTTCACAACAAGGAACCTCATTTGTGCATACCTCTTGTTTTTAAGCAGTTTGCTAGAGTTAATTATTTTAAGAAGATATGGATTGGGTTATTCATCCATGAGTATAAGTTAAGGAAATTCTTTTCAGAGAGTATATCATCTTATTTGTAGGACACAGTATGAAGTCAACTTCTTACAACTCATAAGAAATATACAAGAACAAATCTCTATTGTTCATCTGTCGTTGATCTGCATATCTCTTCGCAGTGTTTTCTCAAAAGTGAGCTAATTCTCTGAAGTAGCTAACTTGCAGTGCACTTATTATCTAAAGATGAATTACTTGATGCTGTAGCCAAGTCCAAGAGAACTGTTTATGTCATATTTGTGTATGTACAGTATTATTCTTGTAGATGATAGCTATAAAGCAATGATTTTCTATGTAGTCTGGTCCAACATGGGTATCTTCATTTTTTGCACTATCTTTATGCTATAACATAACACTTTGTAATATATTTGTTGGGGTCTTTTGGGTATAATATTTTTTTCACAACCTCAAGTTCCTGTTAAATCAAGAGATGAAATAAAAGGAGATAAAATCTTACTGTTCTGTTCTTATTTACAGCAGAACATGAAAAAGAATGTAGATGATACATGTTGAAGATCAAAGATTTTTTCTACAAATATGCTCATTTCTTACAAAAAAAATAACTAGAAGGATGTACCATGGAACACACATCACAGCATAGTTACTGGGGAAAAAAAAAAAAAAAATTGATGGAAATATTGTTTTAAAATACTCCCCCAAAAATTTATTAATTTCATGTCCAAAGATGAAATTTTCCTCAGGTTATAAATTCTGGTTTAGACATTTTCGTAAGGAGTATGATTCTGCAAAATCCAAATCAAGACCCAATTAGGGACAGGGCTCAGGTCAAATTACTGAAAAATAAGAATTAATGGAAAGAACTTATATAATATAACATTTCCAAATTATAATTATGTCTTTTTGCAGGAAGGAAAACATATTCTTTTGCTCAGTTTCTTATTTTTCGTCTTATTTTTCTTTTCGTCAATTAACGTCATCAACCATAAGGACACATAGGCTGGAAATTTTGAGGGTCTTGTGAAGATGCATTTGCTAAGGTGAATTGAAAATGCATATATCAAGGATGAAGTGTAGATGCAGTTTTTTTGAGTATGAAAATGCCTTTCTTAAGGATGAAGTGAACATAGGTTTATTAAGGGTGTATTAAAGGTGTATTTCTTGGAGGGAGACTTTTTATTGAGAGTTGACATGAAAGAGAATTTAGATTTATTGAGGATGTAGTGAAGATGTATTTGTCAGAGATGGAGATGTGTTTGTTAAGGGTGAATTGCATATAGGTTTAGTGAAGGTGTATTGATGATGTGTTTTCTGAGAGAAGTGAAGCTGCATTTGTATGAAGGAAAACTTACTAGAAGTTACTGTTTATAATTTTGAAAATCAGTCTTTAGTTCCTGAGACATAATTACTGTAATTAAGGTTAGGAAATATGAATAAATTTGAACGCATAGATGAATATAATGAAAATGTTATATAGAATACACGTATACAACATAAAAAATTCACACAAATACAGGACACAGAAACATGTAAAAAGTATGAATAAGGTACAAGCACCTGATGGAATCATGTAGTGTGTTATTGAGGGCTATGTTCTTGGACGTTTCACCCACGGGAACCCAAGCAAAATTACAGGCTATTGCCGAATTATGCCCATTGCAGCTTTGATGCTTAATCTAAATAAGTATTAGCAAAGTTTTTAGGCATCTTTTTCATGCAAAAAGAACTGAATTACCATTAAATTCTAACATTTTACTAATTTCATAAAATCAGTCAATCTACCAACCAAAGGACGAATGAACAGTTAGTATGTCTCCTACTCGTGCCAGAGATTGAACTAGGGCCAATGAACTGGAAATGAGCAGTGTTAAGCACTACATAACTAAGGCACCCAAAGAGTACATAATTCAGTGAGCCTAACATTGTTGCAATCACATAATTTTCATTAATATTCAAGTACCTAAGAGAACAAATTGTGATGGGGTTGAAGAAAATACTAATATCAACTTGAATCGCTGTTCACTAATATTAATCCCATAAATTATGCTTATAGACATGTAACAATACAGTTGATTCCATAAAGGATTCTTTTTCCCACTTTAGCAAGGTAGCATGATGAACAATAGCCTCATTTGCACAAAAAATAGAAAATATGTGCTATATATACAGGGTAAATATACAGCACGACACATTTTTTGATGCACAGTAATCTATAATGTCCTTTAGTATTTATCATTCTTCACTGATGGAGTACATCATTCCCTCTGGAGCTAAATGATCATTGTTGTTTCACAATTATGGCTGAATTACCATTTCTATCTCTGTAACTGAAAGTGAATAGAATTCATAGTTATTAGAAGACAGTCTTTTACTCCTCTGTAACAATATTGATAAGAGTGAGGCTGTCTAAGAATAAAGAATAACACTCATTATGTAGACACACTGGCATCTGTGGTGAGCATTACTAGTGGAAAGACAAAACTTGGAAAAGTATACTTATCATATTCCTTTTTGCCCAGAAGTTATCTCGTTCAGGCTTGGCATCAGTAAGGGAGCATTTTATGGAATGCATGATAAAATTTCAGAATACTAAGTATCAGTCAGGGGATTTTATGGAATTCATTTTAAAATATGAACCAAAATTTGTTTGTAAAAAAAAAAAATGCATTTGGTTTTGATGAACATGTTACACTAGCACTCTAGCATCTGGAAAATTTTAGAACTTAATCATGTATAAGCTATGAAGGATTACCTTCTCATGTGATAAAGTAAAAATCAGAAACAAAAGCAAGCATATGTTTTTATGAATGTTTGTATGTGTGTGGACATGTGTGACACATAAGTGTTAAAGTGGAATATGATCTATTGTTGATATGTCATTAATGTCTCTGATATGAGACACTACTGCGTTTGATTAAGCGTTTTTAGTACATGTCTAATCAGTTGAAAAAGTGGCAACTGAGGAAGAATGTTTCGTGTTGCAGGGGCGCAGGTTTGAAGTGGGACTCCCGACGGCGTTGTTGACTGTTTCAGCAGGGTCTGCAGCCCACAACCTCCCATCTGGAGCCCAGGGCATGCCAGGGAACCAGCTAGCATGCAGTGTTTGTGGTCGAGGTTTCCATGGACGCAACCGACGCCAGGATCTTGAACGACACTTGCTCACTCATACAGGGGAAAAGCCTTACCAGTGTCCACATTGTCCACATCGCACTAACAGGATTGGCAATCTGAAGACTCACATATTTGTTATCCACCGTGATGTAGTCCCTAGCCCCGCCCATCTTGCTTATGACCCAAAGAGCCCACAGCCTACACATCTAGGGAAGAATATCCAGTCTTCCCAGCCAAACCCTTCCAATAGAATTGATAACGACAAATCAGTTCAACCGTCAACGTGACATCGATTAGTTTCTTAAAAGTAAAACTATTCATGTTTTGAAGAATGTTAGATAATGGTAGTCTTTGATGTGCATTTGTCAAAATTTTCTTATTCTGGTATTAGCTATTGGTTTCAGAGGATATGGGGAACAAATGTTTTCAAATACATAGCTCAGTGATGTATACATTGTATTACAGTGGACTATTTTTATCTAAGATGTTTTTAGTGGTGTCAGAAATTAGAATATAATAGAAGACTAAATTTTAGGCACATCTATACCAAAAGATCTTTCTGAAGGATTAGTGGGATATATTTTAAAGTTTACAAAAAATAAATGTGGACTGTTTCTTATGCCTTGTCTTGTTTTCATGTGCAATGAATAAAATGTCTTTGATCAGTTTCTCCTTTTATTTGAAACTTGAAAAGTTGTGTGGGGATTGTTGTGATTTAACACTGACAGAAATGAAATATGATTAGTGAAGATGACTGAGCTGAGTAGTGGTGCATGTGGTGTGGTGGTGATTAGTAGATCATTGGAGAGAGTGCACTGAGTCTTTGGTTTTGCTGATGCTACTCTCATAGTTTTTGTGTGTTGCAAACAGTGTCTGTGCAAAGGATGGTGCTGTTGCAGTGCCCTCCTGCCTTCAATTATGCCTCAAACTACTACCCATCCACACCAATAGACCATATATCAGCTGCTAATCAGCAGCCTCTGCAAGACAAAGAAAATAAGGTTTTATTGTTACTACATTTTGAAAAATCGGTCTTGAGCATAAAAGAGAAATACAAATTACTTTGCCATGCTCTCCCATACACTGGCATTAAACCTCATGGTTGTTTTTACTGTGTACACAGGACCTGCTACTCTGAGAACTTAGAAAACAAAATAATCTTAAACTAACTCCTAACCCAGAAGGCACTGAGCACTGCAGTATCCTGCAGTTAAGCAGCAAAGCATGTTGATGTTTTCATGCTGCCACTTCATCAGTGGTAAAATCTAGCACAAACCCTTCCATTCTCGGTCATTTAAGATGGGTTTCCTCCTTGCAGGGGCGGAGTGGGTCCTTGCCACGGGCTGATGAAGGTGTTGGTGTGCAATGCCCAGTGTGCGGCCGATTCATCTCGGGCGTGAATCGCAAGCAGAACTTGGAGCGCCACATGCTGACCCACTCTGGGGAGCGCCCTTTCCGTTGTCCATACTGTCCTCATGGATCCAACCGTGTTGATAATCTCAAGCTGCATATACGCCGCCTTCACCTTGATCCTGCCTCAAACTCCACATGAACAGTTTACTATCTGAACTTTTCTACAGGTTTCCATGAACAGCACTACCAGAATTACACAACCTATGGATTTGTTGTAGCTCTTTCAACCTTCCTTCTCTCTTAGATCATTTCTTTCACATTCTGCTTGATGAAATCATCATACTTCCACTATCTTATATTTCAAAACATAAGTAATTTGTACTACTCACACAATTGAAGTTCATTTGGTTTTATTACCATTTGGGTTCACTTTAATTGAACTTATAAGTTCTCTTTCTTCTTTTACCAATCAAAGCCGAATTCTGTGCTTTCATTGCACAAAATCTGCTGTGAAAACCTTCCCTTAATTTCCTAAACCACTTGAAACTGTATTGTCAGAGCAACATCTGAATGTGACTTTACAGAATCAGAGCTCTCTTGATTGTTCGTATCTTCATTTGCAGTTCATCTTAACTAAATGCTCTGAAGATTTGGATAACTTTCTGCAAGTACATTGTCCACTGTAATATGTAACAACAGATTTCACTTTTGGGATTTCTGCAGAAGGTGGGAATGTAGACAAGTTTAGACTTGGAGCATGTTTAATTCATCATAGGGTGTAATCTCAGTACTCTCACGATTGCTAAGTGTTTGTGTACCTCCAAGATTAATTTGTTTTCACTATATTACCTACACTTTTGGAAGGTAATGTTAACTTGGTAAACCAAGTAATATGAATGATCATTAACCATCAATGTTTTAACAGAACAGAGTTAAGAAGATCTAGAACAGTTTTATTTCCCTTGATGTATCACAACCAGATACGTGACAGTTTGGTAATGCATTGAAGAAAGGGAACATAGCTATAGTGGGAGATTTTTAAACAATGTTTAGATACATTTAGATCCTGCTGCTTTCTTATAAACATGAAGAGCACATATTAGGAAAAATGGGATGTATAACCCATCTTGGCTCATTATTATCATGATTAATGTTCTGATACACATCAGTTCTCCAGATGCAAGTGTCATACATCTTCATGCCATATGTTTTATTAATCAAGTCATATTGTTAAACATATAAGAAAAATTGCATTTATGATGTCTGAATTATGAACCATAATTACCAGAGTTGTAGTTTAGCATTGATAAAATCCCTGTTAATAATACTTCTTTCAATCTTGTAGAGGAAGTAATTATTTATCATGATTGAATGTGTACCTGGATGAACATATTTGGAGAATACTAAAAATTATATATAAATTTGTCTGCAAAGTGATTGGTCTGAAATAGTATATGGTCCATGAACAGCAGTTTCTTATTCCTGATATATTGTCTTAGGGGAGCACCTAACGATCCAATTTCACATGCTTAAAGCCTTATCTTTGGTAGGGACAACAAAGCAACAATCACCTTCAGTTTAGGATGTTCTTGTGAGAAGAACAAAAGTGTTGATGACTCTTCAAAGCATTTATACTCTCTAGACTATAATACTGTTGTATGGTAATGTCATCTTTCAAAGGGGGCAATATTGTCAAAACAAGGAATGTAAAAAAATATTTGCGACCTGCATTTTTTGTCAAAAATTAGAATTCATGGGAATGGGTGAAATAAGCATGACTGTTCATTGGAGTGCAAGGAGACATGAATTATAAAGTACACATACAAAAACTTGTAAGGCATGGTTTTTGTCTGCAATCAAAAATCAAATGCTATTGGCATGACAAACATGAAGGACAGGAGGATAATACATCTGAAATCAAAAGGTGTGATAAGTACAGTTTGAGAAAAAAGTGTACGCATCAGGAACCCAAAAGTCTTCAGTTCACTACCTGCAAGTATGAAATACATTATGGAACACATGGTGGAGTTCAAGAACTCATTGGACAAGTATATACAAAGCATACCAAAATACCCAGATTTTACTGGATATATGGACCTGTGGACAGTAGGGTCAAACAGCCTGATGATCAGAAGATCAACAGTGTAGCTTCAAAATCAATGTATGGTATACATAAGTTATTTTGTGTACTGGACTCATTAAGACTGTCCAGAGTTGCCATTTTCCATACATCATCCTCTTATGGCATGGACTATTTGGAATGAGCTAGAAATCAAATAGAGCTGAAAATATTCAAAAGGTCAACTTCAGTGGCTAATAAAGTGTCTCTGCTGCATTTTTGCTGCTACAAGTACCTGTAAACGTCCTCCAGGTTATTTAGAATATATATCTAGGGTCAGAAATATTATATGATCATCAGTTTGTGATCCCCTTATGATACAACTATAATTTAATATAAGCAATGAAGTATCTTCCAAGTAGTGATTATTAGAGACTGGATTTCATGAATGATGGTGGAAGTGATATAGGGCAGTAGGAAGGCAGGGGATTGCAGCTTACTTCTTAAGAAAGAGGGTAATGTCTTTGTTGATTGATTGGTTAGGATTTTCAGTATGTATATTTTGTTCATGGTGAGCTGCCTGAGGATTGATGAAATGCCTGTATAGTGTCATTGTATTCTGGTAGAATAGACAAAAGTGAATGTTCAAAATGCAGAGGTATAAGTTTGTTGACTATACCTGGTAAGTTGTATAGGAGGGTGGTGATTGAGAGGGTGGTGGCATGCGCCGAGTTTCTTGTTAGTGAGGAACAACATAGCTTCAGGAGTGGAAGAGGATGAGTGGATCAGTTTTTGCGATGAATGTGTTCAAGAAATACTTAGAGAAACAGAAGAACTTGTTTGTGGCATTTATGGATCTGGAGAAAGTTTATGATAAGGATAATAGAGATGCTTTGTGGAAGGTGCTGCAGATATATGGTGTAGGAGGAAAGCTGTTAGAAGCAGTCATGTGTTTTTATTAAAGGAGTAAGGCATGTATGTAAGAAGGAAGAGAGGAGGGTGAGTGGTTCCAGGTGAAGGTGGGTTCATGGCAGGGATGTGTGATGTCACCAAGGCAGTTTAATTTGTTTATGGTCAGGAGATGAGGAAGGTAGATGCAAGGGTCTTAATAAGAGAAGCAGGCATGTAGTCTGTTGGAGGTAGGGGGCTCAGGAGGTGAATCAGTTGCTGTTTGCTGATGACATAGTACTGCTGGAAGATTTGAGTGAGAAACTGCAGAAGTTGGTGTCTGAGTTTAGGGGAAATCAGTGAAAGGAAAAAGTTGATTGTAAATATGAATTGAAAAGCAAGATTGATAGGTTTAGCAGTTAAAAGAGATTGAGTTTGAATGGAGAGAACTTAGAGGAAGTGGAGTGTTTTAAATACCTGAGAGTGGATATTTCAGTGAATGAAACCATGGGTGTTGAAGTGAGAGGTGTGGTAATAAGAGGAGTATGTATGAGGGAACTGAAGAGGGTGTACTGAAACAACTTGGACTTATGGAGAGATTAACTAAGAAGGTATACATATCATAAAAGGAGGGAACAAGGAAAAGGAGGAAGCAAAAGGGAGCATGCAGGAGAGTGTGAGGTTTTGCAAGAGATGGAGAGAATTGAAACAATGTTGTATACATTGGATGACGTGTTGTTAATGGGCTGAATCAGGGCATGTTAAGCGATTGGGGAAAGCTCACTATAAAACTATTAAACACTATAAACAACACCATCATACCGAAGGAACCAGGACATATTCAGTGATTGGGGAAGACACAATATAAAACTATAAAATACTGTAAACAACACCATCATACTGAAGAGCAAACAGCAACCTTTACTTCCTCATTAACATAGCAAACCACAAAACTACAACTCTGACGATTGATAAAGAGAATCCATACCACTCACACATGAAAGAGACTAAAAGCATCTCTTTCTCCCAAAGAATGTACAAACATACTTGTGAAACACTAATCAGATGTTAACCAGAAACTTACCACACCCTGAAACAGGACAGCCATGTAAAACCTACAAGAATTCAACCCTGAAACTTTTACACACCCACCCTTCTACCCAAGTGGCACTTGAAACATATGTAAGACAAAAAGAACTACCCTGCAATAAGCCCTGACACCAGAAATCACTTTGGCATGATTGCAGTCCAAGCATCTACAAATATAACTGCTCTCTTCAGTATCTAAACACTATGAAAAACTAATCCACAACATAATGAAACAAAACATCCCACTTTCATCCCTGGGGTGGTTTTAGACCCAATCACTGCACTGCCACACTGCAGAAACACCTTACACAACATATCTGTATTGCTTAAAAGAAAAGAAAAGATAATGGAGCACTTAGAACAATCACTAGCTGCCTCGCCTCACAAACATCCATCTACACTTTTTCTATACTTGCTCGCTGTTTTCTCATAAGAATGGTAGCTCGCTGTTTTCTCATAAGAATGGTAGTATCTGGAACAAATGAAGAACAGCCTCATTCACTCACACCCATTCTTTAGCTGTCAGGTATACTGAACGAAAACCAGAGCCCCATATCCAAAGACAAACCCCACAGATCTTTTTAGTGGTTTCCCCAGAATGCTTCTTATGCCTAGGTTTAGTTCACTGACAGCATATTACCCCTTATATATCACATAACTCCATTTCGCTATTTCCCATGCAGGCCTAACACCCTCCTTCATGTTTAGGCCCCAATAATTCAAAGCATCTCTGACTTCATCCTTCGTCCTTTTCTCCTTCTTCCTTTCACACATATCATCTCTTAGTCATTCTCTTTTTATTTATCCTGTATGTATGTTCAAATCATTTCAACACACCCTCTTAGCTCTATCCACCATACTTTTTACTACCATGTCTTTTTCTTACCCTATCATTTATTACTCGATCAACCCTTTTCACACCACATCTTCATCTCAAACATTTCATTTCCTACCTTTGTATTTAGGGCCCATGCCTCACTTCTATACACCACCATTAGACCTTCTTTACCATCAAGCGTATTGACCCCTTACAGACAGAAACCTTCCTTTCCACACAACCTCAGCACACCTAGGTCCTTTGTCTATTCACCCAGTTTGTGGCTCACTTCAGCTTCAGTAGTTCCATCCACTGCCCTGTCCACTTCCAGCTATCTAAAACACTCTACTTCCTCCAGGACCACGTCGTTCAAACTCACATTGAAAGCCCTGCTAAACCTCATTACCTTACTTTTATTTACACTCTCCAAACTCAGGTACCAATCTCTGCAGTTTCTTACTTGAGTCTGCCACCAGAGCCATGTCGTCTCCTTGGTCTCCCACCCCAGACTGATTGCAGACCTGTTCCTCTGCCCGAAAACATGCAGTAACCACCCTCCCCACCTCATCCATAAACAGATTAAACAACCATGGTGACATCACACGCCCTTGATGTGGGCCCACCTTTCCATGGAACCACTCACCTTCCTCTCTTCCTAATTTCCACACATTCCATACTCTTGTAATTAAAACTCCTCACTGCTTCTAGTAGCTTTCCTCCCACACCATATATTTTTTGTACCTTCCATAAAGCATCCCCATCAACCTAATCATATGCTTTTTCTGGATTCATAAATGCCACACAGACTCTTCAAAATAGACATTTTGTCCACACTTCCTCTACTCTTCCTGAAACTACAATGTTCCTCCCCAACGTGATATCTGTAAATCACTACCCTCTTATCCACGACTCTTCCACGACTAGGTATGTTCAGTGGAATTACACCTCTAAATTCAATCATTCACTTTTGTCCCTTTTGCTTTTATACTGTGGTGCTATACAGGCATTTTATTAGTTTTCCTGCACCTCTCCTTGAGCCATACATACACTGAAAAGCCTGAGTAAGCAGTCAACAAAAATTTCACTCCTTTTCATTAAGAATTCAACAGCAGTTCTATCCACTCCAGCTGCTGTGCTGCACTTCATCTTAAGCGACGCTTTTGCCACCTTTTCTGTTTTCACCAAACCATATTCCATGCTTTTCTCTCTCTGCATACCCATATGTATCTAACATCCAACATCTACAACCCCTGTCCTAAAACACATTCAACAATCCTTCAAAATGCTCACTAAATCTCCATTTCTTTTTGTTTGTTACTACTTCCCCATTTGCTTCTCTCGCTGATCTCCAATTTGTTCTCTTGCCCTCTTCACGCTATTCACATCCTTCCAGAACATTTTCTGTTCTCCCTGAAGTTTGCTGATACTCTCATCTTTCATTTGCCCTCTATTTCACCTCCTGCCACTTCACTTGTACACCTCCCAATCATTTGCACATCTTTTTAACAGGTAGCACCTCTGTACCTTTCTTTTTTCTTTCGCTAGAAACTGAACACTTTTCATAGATGGAGGATGAGGCCCCAATGATGTGCTTCCTTTGCTGGACAGCTCAGCCAGGCATTGGCTCTTCTCACTTTCCCTCGACATCACCACTATTTTTGTTACTATAAAAGTCCTTTTGAGTTCCTAAGTCAGGTAAGATGTTTCTGAAGGGAACTGTCTAAAATTGCCAGGAAATAATAAAGCACAGGTACTATATATTATTATGAGTAGGAGATGTGGGTGGGTTTTGAGTTGCATATGGGTTGAATAGTGTTTACAAGCATTGTATATATGAGCAATAATTATGCATTTGTATTATTATAAATTTCCAGATTATTATTTTATGAGTTAAGATAGATGCTTCTGAAGGGAACCATATAAAAGTAAACTTGAAATGAAAATAGATGGTTATGTTTTGGAAATCAGAAGATGATAGATGGTAAGCATGCCAGTTGAACAGTTGTTTTAAGAAGTGTAATTATAAGCAATAATTACACGTTATATTCTGATTATGTAATTGTGATAATTTATGTACCACATCATTAGTTTATGAGTTAGCTAAGATGTTTTGAAAAGTACAGTAAAAAATCAGTGAAAAGTTAAAATGTATTGTGTATATGCAGTACTGTATTTTGTGAGTAGAAGCTCATCAAACAACATTTATAAGTGGTATTATTATTAGTGATAATTATACATTTATGTTGTGATTATTTTCCACTTTATTAGCTTAAGAGTTAGGGAAGAGATTTCTGAAGAGAACTGTGTAAAATCAGTATCAAAAACTTAAAAGGCACTTTTTGGCACATTTTTTCCAGTTGGATGTGCATGTAGTGTGATTAGTGCCCCAGTGTCATGAAACACATTAGACATACATGTAGCATGATTACAGTGCAAAAACATTAACATGCTCATCACACCATGTGCTCCCCTTTCTCATGCACTTACATCATACCTTGCGTATACTGCACACTCCACCCGCACCATTAAGCAATGCTTCCCCTAATATCTTCCACTCCTCACCCATTCTTCCTTCATTTACTCTACCTTTTAACATTATTCACAAAATCTGCCTTGGAATCTTTGCATGCAAGTCTCTTTTACTAACTCAGTCACTTACACAACTTTCTTCCCACATATGTCGTATCCTCTCCATAAAGTAACTACAAAGTTTCACACTCACCTCCACCAGAAAATGTTCTGACAACCTACCAGCTGTCCCTCCCTTTTAACACTTTCACATCCAACTGTCTTTCCTTTGCTTGCATTTTGATTGAGACATAATCCATAAGTGCCCACTCACCCCAACCTCTTTCACCATGGATAAGTATATATGGTTTTTCTTTTAAGCCAGGTATTCCCAAACACCAATACTATACTTTTTAAGCATACTGCTCTATAAGCAACAGCTTGCAAAGTCATGTTCACTGTTTTCATTTACACTGGCTACCCCATGCCACCCTCAATTATATCTTCAACTTCCACATCACCCACTCTTGCATTCAAGACTTTCATCACTAAGACTTGGTCCAATATTTCAAAATTGCCAAAGTACACACTTAGCTCCTTCCTGAAGACTTGCTTCTCTTCTTTACTCCTTTTGCTACCAGGTTTGTAAGCACTGACAGTCACCCATCTTTTGTCATCACTTTTATTCTTGCCCACATCAGTCTAGAATTCACTTCCATACATTTTCTAAAATTCTTCCCTAACTCTTCCGTCAACAAATTTGTCACCCCTTCCTTTCTTGCAGACATCAGCCCCTGGACATTCCCAAATCATTCTTTCTCATTTGAATGGATGTATGACACCACAGACCAGGGGAAAGGACTCCATGAATGCTAAACTCCCTCCCCATAATGCGCAAAATATTAAGATTAAGCAACTACACTCTGACAGAGAGTATTGTTCACAAAATTCAGCAATAGTCAGAGAACATTTAAAGTGCTTGAGAAAAAAATAAAAGGAATGAAGAATACAGTGGAAATAGAGATATGAATAGATTGAGTGATGCCATGTAGAAATATGAATAAATTGAGTGATGCCATGAAAATGTATCTGTTAATGCAAACTGAAAACAGACAAAACCAGAGATGCCAGAAAAATTCAGGAAAATGATGAGTACACAGTTCTCTTATTATACAAAACTTTGAAAAGTGTGATACCAAAGTCAAAGAAACGAGGCCTAACAAATGTAGAACCCCTTCCCCATACTGCACAAATAGGTAAGAATCGACCACACACAGACCGAGAAACAGACTAACAAAAATCAAACAATAATCATTGGTAAACAGACTTAGAGGATTTGAATTGCATGAAGTGAATGGATAAAGTATCACAATGGAAATGAACATAAACAGACCAAGTGATGCTACATATACGTATCGGTTGATATAAACAGATGGTACAATAAACTATAAATGCTAGAAAAATGAATGAAAATTGTAGTAAGTTCTCATCCTTATTGGTATACAAAACTTTAAAATGTTGTACGATAACCCAGTCCAAGAAACAGTGTCCAATGAACGTAGAACTCTTTTACATGCTACCTAAACAAATAAAGATTGGATAATTACATATAGATGGGGAGACAAACCAACAAAAATAAGATGATAATTACTAGACAAAAGTGAAAGGACATTTGAAGTACATGAAATGAATGTAGAAAACACTATACAACAGAAGTGAAAAAAGAACAAACCAAGTGATGTCAGAGGTATGCATCACTTGACATAACCAGAGACTAGAATAATCCATAAATTTCAGAAAAATACATGAAAATGGTGGTAATTTCAGTTCTCAGTGATATGGTCATGAAAGTTAACCAGAATGCTTGGCATAAAGTGTCAAATTGTAAGGAATTAGATTTAATTAAAGCCATGCTGAGATCTGCTTTTTTTTTTTTTTTTTTTACCAAGAAATCCTTGATAAGTGTTGAAAGAAATTATAAGAATACAATTTATGGAGATGTTGATTAGAAAGTGAATGTTTGAATGATGAACGACTGACAAAAATGAATGTTAGATCTGACAAAAATAGGTTCAGTTAGCTTCATCTAATATATAGCACAGGCTAAGCTCAGCCTTGGGGTCAATAAACTTCCGCCACCTTACTCTCAAACGTCACTGATATATGCTAAAAAATGTTGATCAGTGATCCAGTGATATGTTCATAATCTTACTTATGTCAAATCATTCTGAAAATATATTCTAGATGATTTTTTTTATCCTCATTTGATAAATATACTTCAAGATGAAAATGTTTTGTTGAATCATAAATATAGGACCTTTGGCAGTTTGTGGGTTGCTGGGATTATGCTGTAAATAAATATTGTATGTAATGTATGTTTGTTTTACTCACCCAAGGTTGTGGAGCTGACTTCATGTCAGGACTGGAGTGGCTACTTAGTGACAGGACTATCTTCCTTCTTAACTGTGATTTCTAGGCTTTCTTCTGGGCTTTTCTGGAATTATTTTTTGGAACTTTTCACCCTTTTGTTTCTTCTGGGGTTTCATTGCTTACATCTAGGGTTGCCTGGCCTCTTGATTTAAAGAAGTCATATAGAGATGTCTGGACAGCCCACTTCTTTATTTTCTTGGTAGAGCTCTTTGTAGTAATGAACAAGGCTTTCAAAACTTGAGGCAGATTCACAGTTTCATTTCACGCTGGGATTAGTGTCAAACAAAACTGCTATCCCAGTGTGGAAATTACTGAATACCTCTGAGAGTTGTTTTGTAGTGAGTTACTTATTTTCTTAACTGCTATAATTGTGAGTTGACCATGCATGGTTCATGTTGATGTCATTACTTGATGATTTAATGGTTCTTGCCATAATTTGAATTCTTAGCTAATGTTTGATTTCTCCACTTATCTATTTACATCCCAAGCATAGTCCTTCCATAGTTGGAAAAACATCACA
This sequence comes from Panulirus argus, assembly GCA_038088735.1. Taxonomy (NCBI): domain Eukaryota; kingdom Metazoa; phylum Arthropoda; class Malacostraca; order Decapoda; family Palinuridae; genus Panulirus; species Panulirus argus. Next base: position 207 of record JAYMFT010035624.1, on the reverse strand, counting down.
TGCCTCAATTGCCCACATTTATCATCATTAAAAGCCAAGTAAAACACCATCTAATAAAAATACAGTTTTTGAGTAAAGAAATAATTACTGTAGCATTTTTACTAATGTTTTGGTGATAAGTATTAATATTTTATCCCTGGGGACAGGGGAGAAAGAATACTTCCCATGTATTCCCTGCGTGTCGTAAAAGGCGACTAAAAGGGGAGG
>JAYMFT010035613.1:0-15810 GCA_038088735.1 Panulirus argus | reverse complement strand
GAGAGAGAGAGAGAGAGAGAGAGAGGGAGCCCGACTGTTCATTTTAATTTCCGTGCGGGGGATCCATCTATCTCGCTTTCCATCCATTCAGCTGGTAACGCTCTCAACCGGTCAAGCTGACAGACTGTCTCACTGACAGACAGACAGACAGACAGTCTCATCGCTCAGACGATAATGCTCGGACAACAGACACAAGTTCTGTATTTTGAAACTGTAGGGACGCCGTCGCTGTAATTTGAATATTAGAAAGGCGTCGCCAAACGTGGCGTTTAATAAAACGGTGGGTTTTTAAAATCCGAGGGAGGGGGGCGTTCATTTGGGTTGATAGCCTAGCATAGCCTAGCCGAGAGAACAACGCACATTTGCGGGGTGTGGTCGAGAGAGAGAGAGAGAGAGAGAGAGAGAGAGAGAGAGAGAGAGAGAGAGAGAGAGAAGGATTTCCCCAAAAAACAATTCTCTCTCGCTCTGTTGACGCATTAGGTTGTGCAACATCTTTTTAAAAACTGAGGCCAATTTTAAACTGCTAATATTAGCGATACTCATTTGGGAATGGACTGTTAGCGACTTCCAACACGTTTGGCCCGCAGCTGCCAGGCGAGTTAATGCATGTGTCACTCGCTCCTACTGAGGAGGAGGGCCAGCTTGTTAAACCACGACGCCGCTGCCGCCGCCGTGCAGGAGAGCAGGAGAACCCCTCCCACGAGCCACTCCCTGTCAACCCTTTCAGACCCTAAACGTATCTGAAACGAGAGTAAACAACACTCTCAGGTTGTCAGCTGTCTTTTGATTTTGTGAGGGAGAGGGCGAGGGAGAGGGACATGGGGAGACCAGCCATAAGGAAGAGTTGCAGTAAAGTGACCAACGCGGCTTGAGGTGAGGGTATAGGTGACCCGTTTATCTCTCTCTAAACCTTCAGAGGCGTTGCAAATTATCTACTTCTACCCAGACGCATTTTGTAGGTGTATGGCTCGGATACTGGCGTTAAAAATCGCTCACTCACCAGGCGAAACCAATCACAAGTGGTGGCTAAATTCACGCCAGAGGACGTTAATCAATACCTCCAAACGTTCTTGAACACACACCTTTTCTCCAGTCGTATCCACCATAGTTATGGCTTATAAAAAAAAACTCTGGATTCTGTTATCCCCCCAAAAAATTACGTCTAAGTCGCCCACTTCTGACTGGCGTTGAGAGATTCTTAGAATTATTCGGATCTCTGAAATATACCTCAACTTTCATTGTACGGCTTCACTAAGGATAGTGACGTGTTGTCACTTTGCCATGACGCTCACTCTCGAAGTGCTGGTGTGTGGCGAGACATCGGTCGCAGGCAGCCTCTTCCGCAGCGCCTGGCCAAAGTAATCATCGTATACTAAGCAACCGGCCTGGCCTTGGGGAACAGAGGTCGCCCCATCCTGGGTCATTCCAAAGTTCTATGAGCGTGGCCGTCCTTAATGACATACGTACGCCCCGAACTCCTTCGGGTATCTGTCGATCAATAACGCCTACAGCTGCCACGGACAGCCCACCTGACCTGAGTCTGGCTGGTCAGTCAAGCTATATATATATATATATATATATATATATATAGTCGACTGTGCACGGCGAAGACAATTCAAACGCCCCGCTCTGGTGCCTAAGGTTATGCTGGCCGTGTGACTCTAGGACTCAAAAGGTTTTCTCCTCCGTCAGTAGCAGTCCTCAGCGTGATCCCTGACTTCTCATTTTCTCTCTATAATCCTACACCGGGTTAACCACCCGGTAATCTCTATGCTTATCCAATAAGACACTATTGTTGTTACTCGTATTTCTACACCTCATTCAGTCCATCACCAGACACAAATGAAGTATATGACTCAACAGACACCGCAACAGTGATTTTTACTCTGCCGTATTTGATCACTGTTTCCCGTCCGTGGTAAACCATGGGAAGGTCTGTGGGGCCTGGTTGTGGATAGGGAGCTGTGGTTTCGGTGCATTACACATGACAGCTAGAGACAGTGTGAGCGGATGTGGCCTTTTTAGTCTGTTCCTGGCACTACCTCGACGATGACGTTTATGTGACAATGACTTGCTCGTTAAGTGGTTGCTGGCAATGGTCTTTAGGTAAAACAAGTTACTGTGTGTCGGCACCTGTACTCATACTGTCTTCCGCGGTCAGGTGTTGCTGGTGTCCAGCAAGAAGGACCCTTGCTCGTGGCTGGTGCCCGGGGGCGGGGTGGAGGCCGGGGAGGAGATGTCTACGGCGGCCATGCGAGAGGCGTGGGAGGAGGCCGGCGTCCAAGGACGGATCACCAGATACCTGGGACTCTTCGAGGTAAGCTACTGCCACATACCTTATAACCCCACTGGTCTCTCAGGGCTTCAATATGTATCATTAAGGTTGTACTTCTCTCTCTTTTTTTCCCTCTCTTTTTCTTGCTTCAGTGGCGTCGAGGCTAATAAAAAGGACACGGTCGTTATGACTGCTTTTAAGGCACTTGTGGCTCGGCTTCTCAGGGTCGTCTTCAGTAGGAGAGCCTCTAACGAACTCCTGGCCACCCGGGGAGAACGTGGGCACACACTACCCTCCCAACCACTGGACGCAACTAAGAAGAAATGAATTTTATAAAGACAAATACACACACTGGGTGTATAGGAGGAGATTCTTCGGAAAGTATCCTTCACTAGTGATTCTGAAGATTGAATTTTCTCTTCGTGAATCAAGGGAGTGAACCAAGGAGGCAAGAAACACAAAGGAGTCACACAAGTGAGTAAGGGCGCCCGGGAGATGGGTTCCAGGCCAAGCACTGTTAACGATGATGATCTACAAGGCTGCTTTTTTGTGTGTGCTGGTTGCTGCTGCTGCTTGTACAGGATTCAAGGATTCATTCTTTCGTTTTACGTCATACTATTAACTTCTTCGTATCAGTTCTGGTCAAGATCCCACAGATAAAATGGAGAGACGACGCGAGTCGTTGTGGGCATCTGGATACGGACCAGTAGTGCTACATTTATAGAACAGGTGAAGGTCGTCTGCACCAAGAGGGAGGATACCTTGCTAACGAGATCCTATTGTTGTATCGGGAAACGTTATATATCCCGAGCTGATTCATGTCATCCCGTTCCCTGGTGCACTCATGTAAGTCTTCAAGGTCACGTGGCTGGGTTTTACACTTCTCTTTTTGTATTTACGAATTGCTGGAGTGGTGTGGGTGTGTTCAGACTGGCGACGGAGGCCGAGTAGTTCACGCAGGAGCGACAACGCTCATCTAAAGTGGTCGGGGAGTGGGAGGGAGAGAGGTGTGAGGCATGAGCAACAAGGGGGAGAGGAGATTGAATGGATGACTGGATAGTAAGATATGTTTTCTGCATGCAAGCAAACAAGCAGACTAACTCAACGCGAAACTGTGTTTACTACTTGAGAGTACATCTGTCCGAGATAAATTTAGCTTGGCCGGGAAGGGGAGCACCAGAATGACTAAATGAGGAACAGAGGAAGACTGTACAAAGGAATGCGAAGGAATTCAAACAGCAACAGACCATTGGGTCCCTGTCGAGGCTGTCTGCGATGGTGGAAGGCATCAGAGACTCGCAGATTAGTATGGAACTGAGTATGGAAGCTGGAGTTATGATGGAAAATACAAGCGACTGATTGTGTGGGTTAGTGTTTAAGTGATTATGCGATTAAATTTCCTGAATCTATAACTCGACTTCAGGTTTCTAATCACGTGATTAGTTTGAGGTCAAATATGTGAGTGTGTGAGTCATGAGTCCGTTAGCCAGTGTGCAGAGGGAGGCTTAACGTGTGTGTGTTTGTGTGTGTGTGTGGGAGGGGTGGGGTAGAAATACAACGCGTGAGTCACAAGGTAGCTGAAGCGGTCTGTATGTAAAGCAGGAGTTTGTAAATGAACAGACACTGATGGCGTCATTCAATACGATGTCTATTTTTCAGACTCGAATGTGAGTAGTTGAGGAAGAGTTGGTACCAGACTTGTGTGAGAGGTTAAGTCACTGAAGAACTGCATGCTTTAGACCGCTCTAAAAGGCCAGGTAGCTGGGAGTCACACTGCAGGGGAAACAACTGTATCCAGGGATTTGCTGGTGTCACATATTACGACCAATGATAATCTCTCGAAGGCAATTAACGTAATCCTATCCCCTTGTGGATCAAGTCATAATGACATGAAGAAGAAACACATATGTCAACTACCTATAGTGTCACTCTACAGCGAATTTTGGCTGTTTCTTCATAAAATGAAAATGAAAAACTGAGAATCCATACACAGAATTATGGAGAGTAAGAGGTGGACTCTATGGAACCCCAGCACTTCACAAGACATCGTATAAACTTCCACAGGGAATCCCCCAACAGACACCGAGATAGAAACCGTACCTACAGGTCCTTGCAAAATCCAGATCTCAGATTTTCAAATGTTTATTCTCAAAGCTTTGTTTAATTGGACCTACTCAAGAGATCGATCAGCAGGGTCGCCAAGGGCTGACACGAGCCCAGGGTCGAGAAGGGTTGGCATGGTGGCCCCCTCCCCATGGCCGCCGAGGAAGGAGAGAGAGCTGAGGGGCTCATGTGACAGGGAACACGACAATGAGGCAATAAATGACAATCTCAGTAAACTATATCCTTCTTATTTCTTATGTTATTTCATCAGATGCTTTATTAATATAATTTTAGATTTTATCTTCCTCTTTTCCAGGGCACCGGAGAGGTCCTGGTCCCAGGGAATTTGCCCCGATATCCTAACCATCTTGGTAGACCGACCCTACCAGACTTAGGCTATACTGAACATACAAAGTACCACGGGTCATCACTATATTGACCACCCTTTAACCTGACTGACCAAGACTCACCAGTTACGATATATAACCTAAACTGCCTAGACTTTGCACCACGAAATGTGACCCTTCCAATGGTCATAACCAGTGTCGGGGTTAGCGGGACTCAGCTGAGTCACCGCTGACAGACACTGGTGGCTAAGCCCAAAGTCTGACAGACATCTGAACTACGTCAATCCGCGTTCCAGGAGATGACGAAGTACTAAATTATTGATATTTATTTTTCTCTGGAATAGATTCTCATATCGAACAAGAAAGATAGTACACGATGATCCACCAATGGCACTGATAAATATAACAGGTTTTCATACATATCATCATTTTTGAATGTTGAAATATTTAGAATTTTTATATGTGACTTTCTAATCAATTTATGTTTCACGGTACGTGAGCAACATAAGTACGCCCGTTTTTCAAAGGCATTTAAAAAAATAAAAGTTATATTTTTAAGAGGGGTAACTTATGTAAAAATGCTATTCACTCGCGCGCGCGCGCGCGAGCACACACACACACACACACACACACACACACACACACACAGTATCATACTATAATTCAGCAGTAATTCTAATTAATCGTCTTCAATCACAGAAAACTGCAAATAGTCATTATGAGTTGAAAATAAAATTGCTTCAAATGAAGTCCTTTTCATAGAGTTAAAGAATATTTAGAAACAACAATAGAATTTTTATCAAGGAATTGATCCTTTACGTCATCAGTAACGTTAAACTTATTTTTCATGATATTGCTAAAGCGCCTGAATATCTTCGGAGGATTATTTTTTTAAAGGAATTAATTCCTGAATTATATTAAGAGATGGGCACTCGCCTTTCAGTGGGACAAGCTCTAATTATTGATACTAAGAGGGGCAATCTCTTTCCTCAGATACGCTCCCGTTTTAAACAAATACTGATTCATCAAAATTATTTTCCTGGTATTAAACCCTATGAGCTTTTCAGTATAGATTCAATAAGATAAACTTAACAACGGTTTTCTGTGCTCTTTTTTTTTTTCCCACTACCAAATCTCCATCTCATCCACACCTCGAACCCCATTCCCAATACTCTTATATCGGCCATTCCGAAAATGTCAAATATTCCCAGAATGTCTACTAAGCAGATACGGTAGGTAGTGAGGGATATTAGCTGGGATTAGTTAGCCTTTAAAGAGCTACACGATTTTGATATGGGATCAAGTAAGGACAATGGTGCTTTCTTGAAAGATAACAAGTTTTCTGTTCGAGTGGGCACATTGGAACGAAAAAGATAGCGGCTAGAGATATAACCAAATATACCACGGTGTACCATAAAAAAAAATATATATAGAGAAGACATCACGAACTACAGAAAATTGTAGAACAAAGTAGATAAGAGCAATTGTGAGTGTAAAGGATTATGATGATATCACTCCAATAACAGAAATAACAAAGACCTTTGGCGTGGGATTAATCGTAGAATTTAACCGAATGCAAGATACTGCACTAAAAGAGTAGCATATATGGGCTTCGCAATAGAATATTGAGATTTGTGACACCCCAGAAAACAGAGTAATGTTATTTCATATCAAGATACATGCATGCCAGACGGTCTTTTTATGTTAGAGTTTGCGAAGGAAGTATACTCGTTTTCGTTATCTACGTCAGGCAGGTGAAACCCTTCGGCCCAAGGAAGCGGATCATTTACCACCCTTGAAGCTGATAGTAAGAAAAGAAAGGCAGAGAGACATGGCGAATCTACCACCACATCACTCATGTTCCAGAATCAATTTATGCTGACAATAAGTCAGGTTTTGATATATTATTCTTAGACAGATTCACGTGCAATTGTACTGAAGTCGCCATTCATTCATCAAGACTCGTTTTACACAATGACCAAGTAGTCTCATTGATAAAAACCTGTTCCAGAGCAGAGCGAAACATGATTCGCAATACCGAGTCCTCAGGAGCGTCTTAAATTGTGTTCTGAAAAAGGCCTTTCATGCAGTGATAGAGTACATTTGGTCTGAGGTGAATCTTCAGCACCTGATGCAGGAGTTCAAGATTATTTATTTGGTGATTATTTGTCTACGGGATGAATTGCCAACGCATTGGATGGCATCAGAACCAAATAACCAACGTATCATATCTAATGAGACATGTTTTGGCTTGTGGCCTAATGAGTTTATAGACAACAGCATGCCTCACTTATAGAGAAGGTACAGTCTTATGACACGAGCCCCTGCCAATCTCAGACCAGGGGAATGTAAACAACAAATCACTGTGAAACAGAGAACGAGCCAAGAACAGACAAGAACTAATGTCAGCCGTAGACTTAGCGAACGTTAGAGTGACAACAACATCCACTGAAATGCAAGGACCATCTGGGCCGTCACCACGATACAAGAGCCAGTACCTAGCGGAGGAGAACCTGACGGATCCCCCAACAGTTAGAAAGCATTATGTTCGTTTACTATGAGCTCGGACGCCAGTACTGAAGTGACCAGTGCCAAGGGCGGACAGACATGCCCGAATCAAACAACATCAGCAAGCAACTCCTGCCAGGGGAAGTACCTCACCTCATAACGGTGCCAGGAACCTTGAGGCGGTCGGTAAATCAGTCTCGGTGCCAGTGGCCAGCCGGCCTCCGGGCGGGGCTCTCTGTCCTCCACGAGTGGAACTCGAGCAACATACGTACTGACTGACATCTCGTGTAGCTTAAAAGCCAGAGTGACTTGACCAGCTAACCTCACCCTACAACCACCCTCTCCCCCCTACCCAGCCTGTCATCCCTGGTGTGTATGTGTGTGAGTGTGTGTGTGTAAACGTCCCCCCTCCTCCCCGTCCTCCTTGGGGATATACGTCTGACGACTCCGCTGCCTCACAGATGAAAAAAGAAAAAAAAAATCACATGACAAGGTTACTAATCATCATCATCCCCTCCCACACACACCAGTTCTGACTTGCACCGCCTGACCTTCGCCACAAGCATCCACATTGGTAACGTCTAGACTGGTAATATTACTGCAAGCCAGTGGTAACTCCTGTCCCTTTAACACTCTAACGCCTAACCCTCTATCATTACCGCAATCACCCACAGCAGTAACGTCTGTCTCTCAAACATCACCACAAACATCTTCAATAGTAAAGTCTGTATCTCTAAAGTTACCACAAACATCCCCAGTGGTAACATCTGTCCCACAAACATCACCACAAACATCCCCACTGGCAGTGTCCAATCCTGTAACATCCACCACTACAGACATCCCCACTGACATTAATAACGTCTCTAAGATCCTAAGCGGTGGCACCACACAACTCTGTCAGTAATGTGCCTCCTAACTGTGCAGTGATACACCACTTAACCTCGTCATAATGTGCCCCTCATTAGTGTAATCATGCTCTTCCTTATTCTGTAATGATGCCTGACACCTCCTAACTCTGCAGTTATGTACCTCTCAACTCAGTGATAATGGTACCTCTTAAGTCTGTATTATGTACGATCTAATTCTATAATCATGATACCTCCTGACCTTGTAATCATGGTACCTCCTAACCATGCAATAATGGTACCATACTAAACCTGTAATGATAATAGTTTCTCCTAATCAGGTTTCGTCTTCCCCCACAGACGCAGCACCACAGCGGACGGAAGCGACACAGGACGGCAGTCTATGTGGTGGAGGTGCAACAAGTGCTCAACCACTACCCCGAAGCACACTTAGGTCAGTACCACACACACACACACACACACACACACACACACACATACACAAAACTGCTGCCTACTACCATGGATTATACCACCTTGGGTGCTGTATGGAATGCAAAGAAGGGAAAGAAATAATACAAAATGGGAGAATGGTTGCTATATGTGTGTGTTTGTAATTACCCATTTGTCGTGTACGGGGGGAGGAAGTTCCTACATTCGTGAGGCCTCGTCTCTCCACACTTTTCTGCTATCGTACATCATTTTAAACTTCTGTACGCTGGCAACATTCTGTCTCATAACTCAAAATCCATTCGTGCACTACACTTAAGACTACAAAAGTACTTCTTAACACTTTTTATAACACTTTTCTCCCTCGATGTTATGGCTCTTGTTTGCTCTTAATTTCCATGCCAATGTTCTCATCCTGTTTGAAGAACTTGGAGGCCTTGATCAAGTCGCTTCTTAATCTCATTTGTTCCATTGTGGGGCCAACTTACAGCCCCTGTAGTGTGTCTGTTGTAGTAGGTGCCATTATTGCTACCCTCTTCCGAGCCTTCTGTAATTGTCCTTTGTGCTTCTTTAAATACGGTGACCAAACTTGAGATGCATAATCCAGTCTCTAATATACATTATAAAGAGCTTGTTCAACATTTCCTTATTCACTCATTAAAAATATTTGTCAGCAGACAGCTTAGCTACTTCACATTTTCCCCAAAGAGGATCCTGACAACGCAAATGTTGACTGCCAAGTCCCTATCACAAACATTTTCCTACAACTTGCTCCCAGCCAAATTATATTCGTAACGTGGTAAGTCTTTACTGTGTCCAGTTGTCAGTAGGTCAGTCATGTAACTGACCAATCTTTGGGACCCATCAAATACCCCCCTAAGTTCACCCAACCTTCATTATTTCTTACCTCTATCATGACCTCTTTATAATCCGCATGTACAGTAAAGTATGAGGTCAAACCAATACTATGTACGTGTAATAATAATAATAATAATATTAATAATAATGATAATATAACGGTTTATTAAATTCAGGCAACCATTCGGCTGAAAATACAGTTGCGATATTACAGGACCGGGAGGTTATAATGATAATTAGTTAAGTAATCATAAAAGAGCTTAAGATCAAGGTGAAACTTTGGATAAGCTTAAAATGTGCCAGGTCATAGTTACTGGAAAAGACGGGAGAGGGTAGAGAGTTCCAGATCTTCGAGGTGTAGGGAAAGAAGCAGGAATCAAAACGGCCCACCCTTGAGTTGCTGATGGCCACACAATAGTCATGTAACGCATCAGTTCGCCAAGTATTGCGTGGTCTAGCTTGTGGTGGGGGGCACACAAGTAGCTACCTCTCAGGAGCAAAAAACAAGTTATGTAATTCATACAGAAGAAGGAAAGTGAACCACCATTGCAGCATAGGACAAGGGGGTCAAGTTTGGAAGTTAGCCTGGGACAGTTTATAAGTCGGACCGCTTTTGACTCAATTCTGCCAATTAAAGATGCAGAGCTAGAACCACATTGTACATTTACTGATGATTTTTTGAACATTAAGGGATGAATATCTACACGTTGATTGAACTACAGTTTGTAATTACTGTTTGTGTGTTACGGGATGAGAGCTTTACACACGCGTTGACTTGTCTCTTAACTTTGTGTATATTTCCTATGTCTTTGCTCCTATGTATATATGCACAAACATACACACACACACACACATCCTAGCGTATGTATATGTGTGTGTGTGTGTGTGTGTGTGTGTGTGTGTGTATTCATTTCTAGTCACGTGACACTCGTGTGCGTCCAGCTATGTTGATATCTCATTGACATTGGCGGGCGACGTGGATGGTTGCGGTTTAATCTATAGATATGAAGCGGTATGTCAGTAATGATGCCATCTCTGTCACCTTAAGAGCATCGTAACCCTTCGAGCATGACGGTACTATAACCTTCTGGTATGACGGTGATCTCAACTTGATCCACAAGGGTGCAGATTTAAAGGCCAGGCTCTCTTACCCAACAAGACTCACTCGTACCATCGTTCTCATGAGGTTCAGTGTCTGTCTGTCTCTATATATCCCTGACCCGGTTGGTCAAAACAGAATGTCACAAACCGCTTGATTAATGCCCACATAGACATTACTGCTTAACTCAAGTCATATTGGAAAGCTTTCCCCTCTGAAACATCTGAATGTCTTTCTACTCCAACCACACTAATCCATGAGTCTCTGTTCTCTTCTACAAACAGCCTCGTTAAGACCTAGTGGTCTGTTGCTGTTTAAATTCTTTTGTATTTCTACATAAATCACTTTGAGTAACACATAATTACATTTCTATTACAGGCGCCATATTTTAAACCCCCTAAACACTAGCCTCTAGTTAGCAAATGGATTTTAACTCTCAGATATACGACGGTAGCTTTCCTCTATCTCTCTGCATTCTCAGCAAGTTTGTATTCAGGACATGTTTCATGAGACTGTTTATGTGGTCGAAGTGCTTCGGAGCTTCAGTTACATTAATCTGTATTTCACTAATTTTTTTTTAATTGGGAACTTACATTCCCATTCTAAATGCAGTGTTTATTGCAGCCAAAATCCTCAGCAACTTAGGATCCAATCATGATTTGTCTTTCAGTCAACATCCTCTTGAGACTTTAGAATCATGTCAAGTTGCTGAGTTCATTCAGTCACTGCTTCCTGTAGCGTATATGATATGGTGGTTCACCTCCGCAGGTCGGCAGCGTGAATGGTTCTCCGTGGAGGAGGCGTTGTTGCACCTGTCCCGCCACCGGCCGCTGCAGAGTGCTTACCTGCAACTGCTTCTCGTCTCGCGGCTCAAGGTCCCACCCACTTGAGGCGTCGCTCCACTCTGACGTCAGCCACTGGGGGGTAGCGAAACCTTCTGCTGATCGCTGAGGTGGTGATGATCTTTTTTCACCTCCTCAGCTACGCCGGCAGAGGTCTGGCGACACTGTTAAGACCTTCGTCAGCAGTCGTGAAGACAAAGGGTGACTGTAACGTGCTTCAGTAACATGGGGGGGGGGGGAGATCTGGAGGGACCATCTCTTCATAACTCGTTGTTTCGCCCCTTGAGAGGGATATTATTTATATACACAATGGACTGAGGAAGGTAATCTGCAGGTATACTACGTCAATGTCCGAGAAGTGTTTAATGTTAGACGTTGGCTGGCAAGAAGACACGTATTAAAACCAGTGGACGCTTGCCACGTTCTCGAGGGCAACAGAAAATGTGCTTCCAGGGTCGACTATAACCAACAGGTGGGAATGCTATTTTTTTTTCTACGTCTTTTACAACTGGAAATACTGAGGTTATATTTGTTCAAGAGCAGTCTTTGAAATTGAAGGATACATAGAATAAAAAAAAAATGGAATGAAATTCATTGTTCATAGTGCCGTAACGTGTGCAGGTGTGTGAACATAACTGAAAACTTGTTGGATAAACAAGAGTGCTTCTGGCGTTGTCAGTGGTGGTTGGGAGACGTGACCAGGTGGAAGGGCCACTGAACCGGGGATGAATGTGGTAGGGGGAGGGGGTTGGTGGAAAGGCCACTACCATACCCACTGCAGTGGCCCCCCCCGACTGTGGCTAATGCCACCTGTCACTGAAGCCGAAGCCTCTGCCAAAGGGTGGCCAAGGTTGTGTCAATACAGCAGCTATCTTGGTCCTTTCTTTTTGCTCACCACCGTCTGGTGTGGTAGCAGAGACTGGCTCTTTCTTGGGGGTAATTATTCATTGGATGTTTGTGCAAAGCGTCACCGCTGTGTACAGTTGTAGAAGAGTCGACAATCAAAAAGAAAGGAGAGGGAAAGGGAGAGAAGGAAGAAGAAAAGAAAGCATTTCGAAAGTAAGAGGAACGTCTTGAGAAAGTTTGAAAAGGGAGAAAATATAAGAAAAAGACTTTGGTGAAGTGATGCGAACGTGTGACTAGAGGAGACAGGGTATGTGCAACAGAAACTCGCCTTATTTATCATATTACTTAAGTCTAGTGCAGACACAACATGGGACTTTTGGACCAAACCAATATTAATTTATAATTCATTAGCAGAAAAAAAAAAAGCCAGTGAGAGAATGGTTGACAGAAAACGACACAGCCTATTAATCCCGGTGTCTCCAATATTTTATTTACATATTTTTCCTCCCAAGAAAGTTTATGGTGTTTGTATTGTAAATAGTGTTTGTTGGTGTTTTATGTTGTGCATAAATTACTCGAGTAAGTATCACTATCATAGGCAATGAAGGAAAGCTCCAAAGTGATGAATCAACAAATCCATAATTGTGATCAAGCAAAACATTTTGTGGACGAATCATATTTTGGTAATTTTTTTTATGTTCGCTAATAATAATGGTCGGGTGGGGGGTGAGGTGATGGAAAAAAATATTTTATATTAATGATAATTATGACAATGATAATGATTATAATTACTATTATCATCATTATTATTATAATTATTCAAGCATTTGGTTGACTGTTTGCAGACGTAAGCAGACTAGGCTACACTCAGTTTGAAATATATCACCTCAAGAGAAAGTAGATTAGGTCAAAGGGCTTCAGATTCTTTCATCACGATTGTCACTTAAGCTTTTCTGAAGTTGTGAAGAGAGGCGTTATCTTTGCCATCAACATTATCGTCACTGTGAGATTTAAGGATAGGTATTCATTACCTCCACTTATGGCTGCTAGGTGCAAAGATAGATGATATAATCTCCAGCACACGTGTCTTTGTTCAGTGCAAAGATAGCAATTGTTTCTTCTCAAGAGATCCTCGTTAGGTGTAAAGATCCTGTATTTGTTACCCCATCCAAGAAACCCATCATTGTTGGATGTAAGGAAAGAGTAATATCCCTTCCCAACGAACTATTTGTCACTTCTCAACGTCGACGTAGGTGTTATCTCCCTCAACACCCTGTCTCTGTTGATAAGATTAGAAAAAAAAAAAAACACTTAAAGCCGTTATATCTTCATTTTCCATCGTTTGATATATAAATTTTATGACGTTCACGATATGTTACCAAAGGCAAACACAGGAAGACGTAACGAGAGCCTGGTTACATGCTGTATTTACTGTTGCAACTATAGGTTTTGACACAGAAAGTCCTGTATTTAGATGTGCGAATTTTGAAAAATGAATGTTCCATTAAGAATGAATCAGGCCACTTAAAATAATTCAAAAGAAGAAACTTTATTATACTTGGTCTTCACTTTAGTGCTGTATACGAAATTTAAGCTTCAGACTTGTAAAATTAGGTTAAAATCAACACTAAATTAGCATATGTGTGTTTTAAGTGAAGATGCATAGGTTGTGGGCCTGCACATCACTCTCATTCACACTCACACAGTAAGTGTGTTTGAGGTCTTTGAATTATCCTGAACGTCTGAAAGTGTTAACGGTATTTCGATTGGAGATTTTGACTTGACGTCGACGGCCAAATTGACCCTGGCAGTTGTGACGAGGCCTAAAGCCCAAAGACCCAACGAACCGACTGGTATTGCAAAGATGGACGGACGTGTATGCAAAGTTAAAGTCTGGCGGGGAATATTGATTACAAACATTAACATTTATGATGGTTGTCTGGAAAAACGGATAACGAAGAGATCGGCTGTTGTCCATAAGACTATTTTGCAGGTATATGTCACAATGAGTCCATTCGATGTTTGTCTGTGCGTCAGGTGGTCCTATTTGATCGAGCTCTAACGGTCACGCCCTTTCTAACCCAAATTCTTGTTGAAAATCGGTTATATGTTTGTAGTTATTTTTGTACCGTGAAATATTAATCCACACTGCTGATTGGGAAGCTCTGCAGTGTTTCTTTTCCTCTGGTTCTCCAAGTATGGAAATTTACTGTAGATTGAATTGTGTATTGATTGTTTAACAATAGAAAAAAAAAGTCTCAATATGTACCCCTTTAATGTTTTTTCTATATGAATAAAATAATCAGCCGTTCATCTTTTATCCACTTCATATTACCAATTCACCCTATTTCATTAAATCTCATTTTCCATTTATGTTTTCCACCTAGACGAAAACGGTTGACTATCAGGCATTAATGTTCATCTAAATAAAATTAAAAAGAGATAGGATTCAAATCTGTCTGTACGTATTCCCAGTACAAGTAGTTACGGAAAGGAACTAAGTTATATATTTTCTGTACATATGTATTTTTTGTTACTATATCAGTGTTTACCAACTCTCATGGTTACAAAGAATATGTCACTTGGTGAGGTCACTTCCAACCCTCCCTAGGAATTTGTATAAATTTTCAGCTATTTTGATATAAAGGAATTCTTTAATTATAGTCTTTTATTCTCCGAAAAAAAGTTGTTTTGATATCATGGCTTGTTGGTGATTTTTTATTTACTTGAGCCCAACGCTCAGGACAATCATACCCAAGGGTCGTACCGGCTTTCTGAAAGGTCGAACCGACGTGCTCAAATGTCATAATGTCATGGTGGGTAAAAGTACCAACAAACTCCCGTCCATAATCTGTATAAACCTTCCTACAGAATGCCGTGGAATAATCTGTATTACAGCAGGACCAGCACACCATGCGGATTCCTCAAACTACAACACCATTTCTTTCATTTCATACTAGGGTCATTATCATACCCACATCACCATTGCTCTATTAACATCAGCCCCATTGTATAACACTGATCTCACTGTACACCAGCATCTTCACCGTATAACATACCCAAACCACTAGAAACCCACCCTAACCGTACAACGCCAGCCTCAATGTATAACACCACCCCTCGCTTCACAACACCACACCGACGACAGACCATACCTCTCTAAATGCCACTAAACACACCCTCATCCCATACGACTCTTTACTATTATACATTACCATGCTGAGCAGTCAGAGCTCATAAAGGATGGAAAATGAAATTCCTGTAAACTTACAATATCCCTTATCAGTCTATCTATTCATCTACATATGTTATAGTTTAACAAGTCTCTTTTTGGCGGAGTGCAATTTAATGACAATCAAGAGAGGCCATAAATCAATATAATACCAATACTACGACGAATGTGTGCATACACCCGACGTATTACATACATACATGGTTAAGAGACGGGTACGAAACTCTCTTCGTAACAAATAGAAATCACACCTTTTTACACTGACTACATTGTGACAGCACAACCGTAAGTAGGTTCGAATCCTGGTTGCGGCAGTCGGTCCACAGTCAACCCAGCTGTTCATCCACCCCTAGGAGTTGGTCGATAAAATGGGTACCTGGCTCAGGCTAGGGTATATATATATAT
>JAYMFT010035602.1:0-15812 GCA_038088735.1 Panulirus argus | reverse complement strand
TGTTGCGTTGGTGTGGTCGTGACTCTTGATAATGATCACACAGCGACCAACACGATTCAAACAATGTTTGCCTATCACGTTTAAGTTCGGAAGACATTATGGTAGGCGATGTAAATCATGCTGGGCGTCCATTTATACCACGATACACGAGTTTGCAGAGGCTCCTAATGTTCCTAATGACTACTATCTAATGCCCCTACCTACTGCTTCTACCTAATGTTTCTACCTAAAAATCCTTCCAAAATGTTCCTACCTACTGTTACTACCATTTTGACAAAAGGCAGGGCTAGTGCATAGTGCTCACCACTGGAAAATCTAGAGTTATGAAGAATAAGCTGTGTGAGTCAACGATTGTCAAGTGTTACATATGACAAGGAGGGATTGTATGTTGTGGACAGAATGCCAGAAGTCCACATGTTATTTAGGCAGAAAGAAAAGACAGCTATCTAAGTCAAAAGAGTGCCATTTTCAGAGGAGCAATTTTAGGTTATTGGTGACAAGCTTGTATATTGTTGTTTCTTTGTACAAAGTTATGGAAAAAGAACCAGCAAAGCCGTCTAAAAGTCTCTGCCAAAATTTGTAGGCTTTGCCTTAAGTGACAGCACCTTTTCTAAAAGCACAGGAACAGCATTTCCCTCTCCTTTTAAGGTCTGTTAAATGTAAAGTGAAGTTCACCATAAAGTAGAATTTCTGTAGCCACAAAAGATCTGCAAGATCCACATATTGAAACCATTATATCTACCTATCTATATCTAATGCCCATACCCTTTGGGAACTCCCTCAAGGAGGTTGCCAAGGCAAAAATCTCCATAAGTGGTGAACTCCAGTGCTGCTTCTTAGCCTTCAGTTCCACACCCTTAACAGGCCACTGGCAGAGGGTAAATCCAGCACAATGTTTCCACAGGCTCCTACCTAATGTTTCTACCACCAACAACCACCTAATTTGTCTATCTAATGTTCCTGCCTGATGTGCCAACCTACTACTTCTACCTAATACTCACATCTTATGTTCCTACCTACTACCTACCCTTTCTCCTAAACAGTCATCTTCACGTCTTCCAAACAGGTCGCATATCATTTAAGCATTTGTCCACTAGAAAGCCATCATTCTCTGTTGTGCAGGAGAATGTCCAAATCCTGACAACTGATCTCTTCCAGAATTTTGTGACACCATCGGTTGTTCAAGAATTTTGCCACTATCTTATTGATGATCTTCACCCCTAGAGCCATCACTTTTGTAAACTCTGGTGGAAACATTTGGGCGCAGAGTTTCTCTTGACATCTTGATGAAAAATGTTAAGAAAATATATCACATCATTATCTAGTTCTTTCTGCAATAGAGAAACAAATCCCCTGTGTGCCCCTCTCATACTTGGTGAACTATCAGTTGTGACTGAGATGATGTTGCTAATGCTGATATACTTTTACACAAAGTGATAATAGATAAAAAACTCATCTAACATTTGAAGGTTAGTAACTCAATGAGCTCCTCTAAGATGTTCAAAATGTGGTTTGGGATTTCTCTCCACCTGCAAAATTTTAGTATTAGCTAAGGGCTGGTTTGGCAGGAAGCTGTTGCTGAGTGCCAAGGATTAACCCTGGGAAGATGTAGATCTCAGGGTACTCACTGGTACACACACACTCACAGGAGACTGACCCAATATAAATTACCATTTATATCACTGTATTATGATAGGATGCCTGGCAATAAGCACACCTAGATAAGAAGATAAAAAGTAAAAGAAAGTGTTTATCTATAAGTGCAGAGCACAAACCTGATACATACACTCATGCAAGGCATTTATTTACAAAAACAACACATTCACATGATCCTGGGGTCAAGAGTGGCTATGGATTACTTGACCAAATACTGTTCACACATGCATCAACCCACACTCAAAGTATGTACATATAATAATGCTATGAATCAGAAAAAAAATCATGAAATCAACCTTTACAGCAAAATAAATTTACTTACAACAGGCACATAATTAGCTAGGAGTGGACCATAAGTAACCAATCACTTAACTGTGGTTATTCAGAAAAACAGTACAATCACTAAAACACATAGTATTAGATTAAGGAGTTCAATGGTAACTTATTGGGTGAGCATGAATTATCAGTGTACAAGTGTGACAACTAAAACACTTGGTAACAGTTAAGGATTTAACTGGGAACCTACCAGTTTAATGTGAATAATCAGTGCACAAGCATGATCACTAAAATGCTTGGTAGCAGTTAAGGATGTCGCTGGTAACCTATTAGTTAAGCGTGAATAATCGGTGGAGTAACAAGTGTGAATAATCAATGGGGTAACCACAAAATTATGAGTTTAGCACATCAACATAAATTGCTAATGTTACTCTGAGGGTAGTTCCGGTGACAATAAATCCTACATTATGTAACCTAATTCATAAATTAGTACGACAGTTCACCCTTTAAGATCTGAGTGCAGATTTCTTAGTTTATACCAGTAGATGGCTAGGCATACTTGTAACTATTCATTTGTAATTACAGTGTCCATAAAAATCCTTGTTTGTCCCAACATATTTGCAAATGCAATGCACGGCTAAGGTTTACTGTGGTTGCGAGCATATGACACACTCATGGTGAAATCATCATACATGTGGTTGCTGAGACTGTTGTTTCTAAAGGGGTGAGCTCCAACAATCTGCTTCAGGCTATCTTTAGGGGAGGATGTTCCTTCTTTACTCCCGGCTGCCACTTCATTTTGGGAAATTTGCTTCTGGGTACCATATTTCTAACACATAACACTTGTCACACATAACACTTGACAACACAACTCAATTCTTTGCAACTCTAGATTTTCCTGAGGTGAGTGCTATATGCTAGCCCTGCCTTTTGGCAAAATGGTAGGAGCAATAGGTAGGTAGGAAAACAAGGTACAAACATTACATAGAAGAGTAGGTAGGAACACAAAATACAAACATTACGGAGAAGTAGTAGGTAGGAATATCAGTCGGGAGCATTCGGTAGAAATAATGGGTTGGAACATTAGGCAGGAACATTTGGTAGACACATTAGGTAGGAGTACTTGACAAGAACATTAGGTAGAAGCCTCAGGAAACACTGTGCTAGAGTTGCCCTCTCCCAGAGGCCTGTTAACAGTGAGGTACTAAAGGATAAGAGGCAGAACTTGAGTTTCACCAGTTATGGAGACTCTTTTGCCACAACCACCCTCTTGGAGGAGTTCCCAGAGGGAAGAGGCATCAGAGATTTAGATAGATATATAGTTTAAATGGAGGGATAGTAAAAGAAGCAGAATGACAATAATAGGGAAAGTTATTTGAAAAAGTAATTTGGAAAGACAATGCAATATACAAAACAAAATAAATATTTTATCAATGGGAGGAAGATTATGCCATAGCTATGACTACTATTCCTTATTCTTCAGTTCTCACAAGAGTATCATCATTGCTAATGCTAGAGTTGGAATTCACTTCTAATACGATCTCATACAGGCATACCCATATGATCCCATTTCTTGCTGGATATTATCAAACACTATGTTGGCAATAGCCAGCAAGGAAAACTGAAGGTAAGTGCTATATGCTAAGAATTTACTCTTCTCTGATAGTTTTGACAAAACCTTCTTTTCTCCTGAAGACAGCTTTGTTGAAACTCCTTGACAAGTAGGTTCCTAGCTCTTCCTTTCGGTTTTCCTTGTTATCTTTTATCCATTTGTTACCATGGATAACACTCACTACGTTGGCAACGATGACTGAGCAATATGAATGGTCAGTCAAAGTGTAGACAGTGGCAGGTATTTTACAGATTTTGGCACTGGGGCTTTGCTGATACCACTGTAGCTGTAAATGCTTCTGATGGGTTAACTTGAAGGCATCTGTTGAGAGATTATGTAGCAAACTCCAGGCAACATTATGAAAAGTGTGTGCAGTCCAAACAGAAACTAAAAGGTTTTAATACATGACATACAGTTACCTAAAGTATGGCATTTTAAGACCCTGAGTGCAGCTACATCTCTTGGAAGGGTTAATGGTGAGTAGTGATCCCAGCAACTGCAGCAAATCATCACTTGCAGCAGGGAACAGATCATGAAGTGGGGAACCATCAAAATGCTTGAATGCTACATAGTCAGGAAGTTTTGTCAAATCCTGCAATATACAGATAATGCAGACTCCAATAAAATGCTAAAAAATTGGAATCCTACCTTAAAACTAAACATACCGAAAATCTGATCATTTTGGAACAGATGAACAAATAATTGCCAATTGCTGGAGGAAAGCATATGCCTACAGTGCAACTGATGAAAATACTAAGAGTTAAAAATGCAGATGCCAATTACAGACAATGGAATGATGGGATGGTTGCAAGGCTGTTCAATTATGTACTGGATATGGGGTATAAATAACTAATGTACCATTCGTTTCATGTATAGAATTCATAAGAAAATGTGTGTGTGTGTGTGTGTGTGTGTAACTACACCAAAACTTAGTAAAAATGGCAGGGCTAGCACAAAAACGCTCACTACACAACTTGCTTTATGTATAAGACTTTTCTCCTCAGCTACCACCTGCATTACATAATTATTGATTCTTGGTCAATCTGGGGCTGATTTTAACCATGTGTCAAGTTTTCTTTTAGATGTTTTTATAGTTGTTCCATATATGTATCTTATTTGTCTTGGCAGTACAATTAATAATTGTTCTACCTTCCTGGTTAGGCTGTCATACATTTTAGTCTTACTTATTTCTAATATGTTCTATGATATTCTTGAAGATGTAACATTTTTGTATTTTCCCCTGTTCAGAAAGTCACACTAGTTTAAATTCATTCTCTATGAGTATGGTGCAGATATCAAAAGTAGTAGCTTCTCACATGATTTTCAACAAACAAATCATCAAATTACAGATGTGTAGACAATGATTGCTGTTGTGTCTGCCTACTGGGCTGAGAACTTCAGTTCTGTAGAGTCAATCTGTCAGTTCCGACAAAAAGTGCAGATATGAGGCATCCATTCCACATAGATGGGAATAAATTTAATGTATAATCCATAGATAAATAGATAGATAAACAAAGCCAGGCATAAGGAACTGCAAAGAAATATGTGCAAGTTATGCCTAATAAACAGTGTATCAAGAGAGCCAAAAATGATAGTGGCACCTCTGTGGGCATGAATCAACAGCTTTCTTGAGGTAAAATGTTAGCTTCTCATTCGATAAGCCTCATGGGTTAGCTGCTTGGCTGTTTGAGGACATTTATTGTTTTAAAGCTGTACTTCCATTGTTTTTGGCATTCACTCATATCCTATATGGAAAGCCTGAAATATTCGGCCTTTCCACTTGACATGTCCAAAACTCAAATTCATAACCAAAAAAATAAGATATGTACATTTGCAAAATATAGGGCAGCATTAAGGTAAATCAGGTTCACAGAATATACATGTACAGCTGCATAAACATTAACCTGTGGACTGGGCTCTGGTTTTGGTGCATTGTAAATGGCAGCTAGAAAGTGTATCTAAGTGAATGAGGCTGCTCTTCACCAGTTCCTGGTGCTACCTTACTACATGGGAAACAGTGAACCAGTATGGAAAAAATTACCTTCCAACTATCTTCTGTTGGTGTCCCAAGAGCAGTGAATATTCTGGTAAGCTGGTCTAAGTCAGAATCTCCAGGAAAATAGGGACAACGAACCAACATCTCTGCTAGGATGCAGCCCACTGCCCACATATCAACACCAGTCCCATAGGACCGTGCCCCAAATAAGAGCTCAGGACTCCTGAAAGACAATTCACATTCTAGAGTTGTTTTCTGGCATGTCATGATGCCAAATTTCATTCAGTCTTTCTTCAAATGAACATCAGAATACTATTCTAATAAATGACAATGCACAGGAAATAACCTAACTTTGCAACATAAAAAGCTGATATGATCCTATAGCTTACTTGACTTAATAGGAAGCTACTTCTCACAGAATACCTAGGAAATTGGGTGGGGCCTTGAATTTGTTATAATTCATTTTCTTAGAGTAATAATAATAATCCTTATTGGCAGCATATAATAGATAGGAAGTGACCAGGACTTGTCAGATATCATAGGCTAATGGCTCAATCTGCTCAATGTCATTATGGGGATGATCCTCACCTGTAGGTAGCTCCCAATACAGTGAGAAAACAAAGTTTCCACGAACTATATACTTCCTTTCTCCCAAGAACAAGAGGTGGGAACTACATCTAATGAACTGTCAACTGACATCAACAGGACTCAACCAAAGTAAACAGAGGCTTGATTGGTTGATGTACGTTCCCAACTGATACTCACCTAGGGTTCGAAACAGTGTTACCAATTTTCATTTATAACAGCAACACTGTTCTAGTCCCTAGCTCTATTGTAATTTACCCTGTCTGGGACAAATACACTTAACCCATCAGAGAGGCAACAGTAATCATTCTTCATTTACAACAGAGGCAAATATTTAAAACATATGCATACAAAGAGGGGCGGGAGTGGGTGGCTGGAAATCATCCTTTCCTGTATTACTTTCCAAAAGAAAGAACAGAGCAAGGAGCCAAGTGAGGATTTTCCCCTCTAAGGCTTTGTCATCTGTTCTTGATGCTACATCACTCACATGGGAAGTGGTGAGCATGTATGAAAAAAAATCATACTTGCTCACTATTTCCCCCGTGAGTGAAGCAGCATCAAGAACAGATGACAGAGCCTTAGGAGGAAAATTCCTCACTTAGCTCCTTGCTCTGTTCCTTCTTTTAGAGAGTACTACAGGAAAGGAGGATTTCCAGCCACTTGCCCCAGCCTCTCTTAGCTGCCCTCTACAACATGCAGGGAATAAGTGAGCAGTATTCTTTCTCCCCTATTCCCAGGGAAGGCATGCCCAAAAACAAGTGAAGCACCACTCAATAGCTGGGAGGATGGTAACAAGTAAAGAAGCCAGTGGTTCCCCAGTAAAAAGACAGAGGGTTGGATTTTTCTAATGCTGATTTTCCTAAAGAATGTATCATGCCCTTGGTAATAAAAAAAAGACCTTTTTTCCTACTTTTAGAAAATGATTATACAGGAGGGAGGGGGTTTCCAGTCCCTGCAATTGCACCCCCTTAGTCAAATTCTATAACACAAGTGAGACATATGGGTAAATATTCTTTCTTCCCTAACCACATGAGTAGTTCATACAATAAAATTAATTTACACTTACCTATACCATCTAGTGACCACTTGATGTGAATACTGTCTATTAGGAGAACCAAAGAAACGTGCCAATCCAAAGTCACCAATTTTCAATACACCCTCAGAGTTAACGAGCAGATTGTTGGGTTTTAGATCCTGAAAACCAGGAGAAACAAACAATATCAAAAACTTTGTTATAGAACACAACACTTCTATGCTGATAAAAAAGTTTTATTGTTTCTTTTTAATCCTCAAATCTTACAAGATCTCTCTCAACCATTACTCACTCATCTACTGAGTAATTAAGAGATGTATTTGTCTTGTACCATAATACACCAATTTCAAGTGTGTAAGACTCATGACTTCTCTTTTTCTCCATCTTTGTCTCCTTCACACACACAAAACTTATTAAAGAGCTAGGATCTCACCTTTTATGTCCAAAGAGATACATTTTTTTATGTTGAAGGCTTTAGTCACGGGCAAAAGCCCATATCAAGGCCAGGTCTTAATTGAAATATAGAGAATTATGAAACAGAAAAAAAGACAAGGAAAAGTATTTAAAAATTTTTGAGAAAGTGAAAGACCTGTCTTTTGAAATGTGTATGGTCAAAGTTATTGGGAAAGACATGGGAAGATAGAGAGTTCCAAAGCTTCAATGTGTAGAGAAAGAAGCATGTATCAAAATCCACTCTTGAGTTGCCGATGGCCACACAATAATCATGTGACGCAGCAGCTTGCCGAGTACTCCGTGGTCTAGCTAGTGGTGGGGGCACACAAGCAGCCAGCTCTCAGAAGCAAAAACCAAAGTAATACCTATAGAAGAGGGAAAGTGAACAAACTTTGCCGTGTAGGGCTAGGGGATCAAGTCTGGAAGTTAGCCTGGGACAGTTTGTACGTCGGACCGCTTTCAATTCTACTCTCAAGTAAGGAAACAAAGCTGGAACTACCCCAAATAAGTGAGCAGTACTCCATACAAAGAACAATTAATCCCTTGTATAAACGAAGCACTGTTCAGAAGAAAAGAAGTTTCGACATCAAAACAAAACACCCAGTTTCTTAGAGGCAGACTTAGCTATTCCTGTAATGTGGGGTTTCCAAGAAAGAATGGACATTACAGTAATACCAAGTATGTTCATTGAGTTAAGAGGTGGAATTACAGAACCGTCAAAGGAGAGACAAGAGTTGTGAGGAGTTTTTGATAGAAAGATGGGTAGAAATTGGGTCTTGGAGGCATTAAACTTAATAAGATTTTGTGTACCCCACTGAGATATCCTGTCCAAGTCCAAGTTTATTGTAGAAACTGTGTCAAGGTGAGATGCAGATCTAGTAAGAGAAGGGGGAGCAGAATTGAAGGATGTTGACGAGTGCAGTGTTGAATCGTAAGCATATGAATGTACTGGATTATTTGTGGGAGAGAGGAAGTCCTTGAAAAAAAAGGAGAAAAAGTGTTGGGGACAGGACAGACCCTTGAGGGTCATCGCTGTTGATGGAAAAAAGGGGAAGGCTAATCCATCAATAACCACATAGATTGGCCAGAGAGAAAGCTAGATATGAAGGAGCAAAGTGAGGGAGGGAAGCCAAAAGAGGGAAGCTTAGAGATGAGACCCCAATGCCACACCCTGTCAAAAGCCTTAGATATGTCAAGGGCAAGTACACATAACACCCTAAGATCTTTCAGGAATGATGACCAGACATTAGTAAGATAGGAAAGATGATCATTGGTGGATCTCGCCATGTAAAAGCCAAACTGGTGATCTGAGAGAAGACTGTGATTTTCGTGGTATACAAAGTATATTAATTTTTCAGTGTTAAATCAACATCTCTGAGGATATAAGGTTACATACATTACTTAAGAAACATGAAAATCTGAGACTCACAGGGTTGGATAAGAAACTTAAGTGAGGAGTTAAGGGCTTAATTATCTTACTATCAATATTTTTCAAATGTGACTAGTCTTAGAAATGCTGCAACATGTATCCAAGATAATGTAGTAATAATGAAACTGAAAACTATCAATAAACAATGTATTAATATATCAATAAAGTAATCTAACTTGAAAACTTACATGCATAATTTATGGACTTAATTGCTTACTGCCAATCTCAAAAAGCCGTAAGGAATAGCTCTCACTTTTGAAACATCACACCCTAAATCAAAATAGCAGAAGTAGTGATATATGTGGGATGCTAAACTTGTATCAACAGAATGTGCCTGTTTTACCAGTTACTAAATAATTTTCAATTTCATTCTCATTTACACTAGGGGAAACAAATGATTCAGCTTTTCAACCCATTTTTACATATCCTACCAGGATAGGTAGGAACTGGCTGTAAATACAAGGGCAAAGGAAGATTCATTAGTTTTTTCCTTCCCTTTCTTAAACCTGTTCACTATTTCCTGCATTAGCAAGGTAGCATTTCGAACATGGGAAGGAATGGCCTCATACGCTCAAATCCAAGCTCTAGCTATCATGTGTAATGCATCAAAAACCACAGTCCCCCATCCATAACCAGGTCTGATAAACCTTTCTGTGGTTTCCAGTGATTTCTTTACATACCCTGGTTCAGGTGATCAACAGCACGTCACCCCATTTTATACTATATCACCCCAATTCACTACATCACATGCCTGCCTTGCACCCTCTAAACAGGTTCAAGCCCCAAGCACTTAAAACCTTCATGAAATGTAAAATTGTATTTCAATTCTAACCAACTTTCTCTCATTCTCTAGCAATAACAAATGAACAATAGCCTCATTGCACACGTCCAGTCTCTTGCTGTATAATGCATGGAAACCAGTCCCACAGACTATTCCATAGTTTACCTTGATAACTTCATATGCCCTTGTTCCCCCAATGAATAGAGTATCACCTCTAACATACAAAATTGCTAAAAATCTTTCTATCCAACACATGCCTCTTGCCCTCCTGATTATTCAGCTCCTGATAATCCAATACCTGTTTCTTCCATCCTTCAATTTCCTCCTTGGTCTCCCCCTCCTCCTTGTTCCCTCCACCTCCAAAACATGGATCCTTAGTAAGGCTTTTTTTTTTTCCTCTAAACTTCACTCTATGCTAAAACCATTTCAGCACATCCAGAATCCTGATATGTTTGAGTACAAATCCTGGGCAGGGTAGTTTGCACACAGCAAACCAAGATGTACATCTTCCCTTCAATGCTGGTCAGTAAATCAGTATTAGGCTTAAGATGAGGTATATGTACATGGAAGGTAAAGAGCAGATGTCAGAAAATGGGGCCATTCTTTGTCTGTTCCTGGCTACTTTGCTGAACATGAAACAACATGCACAGAGCATCTGACTGGGGAACAACATGGCTTTAGGATTGGCAGAGAATCTGTGTGAGAAATATTTAAAAAATAAGGATTTGTGTGTGGCATTCAGGGATCTGGAGACAGCATGCATCCGACTGGGGAACAACATGGCTTTAGGATTGGCAGAGAATCTGTGTGTGGAAAAAAAAAAAAAAAAAAAAGGGGGGGGGGGTTGTGTGTGGCATTCATAGATCTGGAGACAGCATACAAAAGGGTTGATAAGAGTTGCTTTATTGAGGGTGTCATGAAAATATGGTATGGAAGGGAAGAAACTAGAAGAGGCAAGGAATTTTATCAAGAGAGTAGAATGTGTGAGAGAGTAGGAAGAGAGGACAGTGACTGGTTCCAGATGAAACTGGGTCTGTGACAGGGGTGTGTGATATCATCCTACCGGTTCAATCATTGTATGGATTGGATGGTGAGGGAAGTGAATGCAAGGGTCATGGAGAGGATAGGCTTTGCAGTCTTTTGGGATGGGGTGGGAAATCAATTTCTTATACATTTCCACATTTCCTGACCAATCACCTCCATACTTAACATAATGAAGCAAGATGACAGGAGGATGGTCATGGAGAGGGGGCCCATCTAATTTCATATCCATGGGGTGAGGAGTCAAATTAGGTTATCATACTACATATGAAATGATAAGAGGATGGTCATGAATTGGGAGGATACTTGCAAATCTTCATTTTTCCGTGAACAAACTTAAATGCTCTTGAAATAAGTTTAAGAAATGTTCTTAACCTTTGTAATGAAAGAGTTTCTACTCCACCCATCCAACAGATGTGTATTCCTGCTAGTATCTAATAAAATTCAAACTTAGGAAACTAATTTCTTACAAACTTTATCTATTTAACTATTTTGTCCTATTAGAATTAAATAATGCACACACACACATTTCAACAAAAATAAACTATATAATCAAAGAAACAGAAAGCCTGATAGACAAATGGACAAGTAAGTAAACAGGAAGATGTTTAGCACCATTTCATTTCAATTTAAAAAAATAAAAAGTTACCTTTATCAAACAGTGAATTACATCAATTAGAAACACTTAAATCCAGAAACGAATGCATCAAGCAACAAAATTGGTGTGATAGCTGACCACTTCATCATTAAAGATTACAGATTCTAGACTTGAAAGTTGGTGTTTTTGTATTTTTCACAGTTCTAAGGTACATAGTCATAACAGACGTCCCTACTTAATGTAGTTACATATGAGCCACTAACATGACTTCATACTTCCCAAATGAAATTCTTGGTGTTGGAAAAACTCAATGGTGGAAAAAAAAGCTAAGAAAATAGCTCTATATGGTACCTGTTTTTGTAACTCTTTTCTGTGAATTTCTGTTGCCTTAAGCTGCTCTTGTAAGCAGTGCCGTTCTTCTTGTAACTTAAGCTCAAGCTTGGTCTTTTCGTCTTCTAAACGTTGAAGCACACTCTCCTGCAAATAAATTTTTTGTTGGAATGTATGGAATGGTATATGCAAGGGAGGCATGTAAGAACAGGGGTAAATGGAGATTCTATTGCCGTGGCTACTCCTATGTCCGGAATTTTCAGAGGGAATGAGCTTCATATATGTAGATAAACTGGTAGATATTTTATCTCCTATTGCTGAATAAAATCCTCTTAGTTCATTTTGAAGATGATACCAATAATTTACAAATCACTTTCTTCCTCTGACTACTAACACGAGTAGTCAAAAGACAGTATAGCTTACCCAAACACAAAAAAGTAATCACCAATTCAGTCAAAAGACAGTGTAGCTTACCCATAAACAAAAAAGTAACCACCAATTCAGACCAAAAAATACATAAATGCTACAGGATCACCACATATGATTATCTACATTCATTCATTTATTTATTTATTTATTATACTTGATCTCTGTTTCCCGCGTTAGCGAGGTAGCGCCAGGAAACAGACGAAGAAAGACCCATCCCCCCACATACACACATTTATACATACATGCACATGTATGCACAATACATATATATACATATCAACATATACATATATGCATACATACACATACACATGCATATACACATCTACACATGTACATATTCACACTTGCTCACCCCCATCCACTCCTGATGCCACCCTACCCCATGGGAAATAGCATCACCACCTCTCGCGCCGGCGAGGTAGCGCCAGGAAATAGACAAAACGGCAACATTTGCTCACACTCAGTCTCTAGCTGTCATGTGTAATGCACTGAAACCAAAGTTCCCTTTCCACATCCAGGCCCCACAGACCTTTCCATGGTTCACCTCAGACACTTCCCATGCCCTGGTTCAGTCCATTGGTATTGACGTTCATGTATGCATCAATAAAAGGAACACTTCATGTGTCATATCAAGTTTGTTTCAGTCACTTAAAGTCCCTTTCCTTGTCATGATTACAAGGTGCACAGTACAATAATACCTTCTATACTGTAAAAAATCTGTAAATCAAAACTCATTCAAGTCTCTATTCTATCAAGCTATGTACCTCAAATCAAGAGACAATGGCTACCATCCCCATAAGTTCTTCAGGTGATGGTGGCTACTATTTAAGGTAAAAAGAAGAGGCTCATCAAATACATCTTTGATGTTTACAAACCTTATATATGTACAAGGCATGGGGAAGGGAAAGTGGTTTTCAAAATACCTTTTCCTGGAGGATACAATTTCGTTGCTCCTCTTCTTTCCTTAAACGTTCCTCCAGGATTTTTCTTTCTTCCTCCAGCCTTCCCTGAAGCTCAGATACCTGAAAGAGTTACACTAATAACACTGAACACTAGCTCAAAACCAAAACTTAAATAATGATAATGATATTGAGTTACATTTACCATTCAGATTCTCTCAGTCTAACCTTATAGAAAGAAATTTTAATGAAAATATCAAAAATGATTAAATTGTTTGTAATAAAATGCAAGTACAGATATACAAAAAAATTTCTCTACTGCAGACAAAACTCTACATGCATGTATAGGAGCAAATGTGCGTCAGGGTGTTAAAGTGTCTCCTCCCAGTACAAAATATATCCATACATATTCACTTTCTTTGACCACCAGTGCCAAAAGACTACCCGATGCTTGTCCAAAGAGACAACAATCTTACTGCAATAGCCAGGTATGAAAGTGAAGAAGAATCATGTGGTTTACAAATCCCATTACTTACTTTCCATAGGTGAGTGCGTAGCAGGTCTGTTCCTTCCAAGACTTAAGAATTAGTTTTTCAAAAGAAAAGAGGTAAAAGAAGGGATGAGAAATAAAGAGAAGCTTACAAGACTCTCCTGATAGTGAAGAAATGTTTTTCAAGCTCAAAACCTAAATCTCTGTCTTCCTTATGCACAATCCAGTCAGAAGACCAGGTTTTGGTAGGGAAAGATTCTTACTGTTTTCAGGTCTAGCATGGGCTCTTAAGGTTACTCCTCTTTCATATGGAAATGCTCACAGATTCTGTCTGTACATGCCAGACACATTCGACACTAAAAGCAAGAGATCTTGCATTCATAATGTTGAAAGGTTAACCCTATAAAATATGTTTACAGGTACCTGTGCATTAACCTCTATGGAAAAGCATGTTGTGTATGTTATTATCAATCAAAATACAGCACTGTGTAACGTAGTGAAAATTCTGTGCAATGGCTTAACACAGTTTTTGAGTTGCAGTACAATAATTTACAACAGAAAATCTGACAACAATGTACAAAGGATACTGTGGGGGAAAAAAAAAAAAACTTTTTTTACTGTAATTCCCATTTTTTTAAGCAATCAATTTATCAAATATAAATTTCTAATACAGTTATTCATGAGAAAACAAGTTGGGGAAGAGTAAAGAATAGATACCAACTATAATTGGGCTAATATGAGTCTGGAGGTGGAAGAGGCCACTCTTTGAAAAATTTTCTTTATATTGTATTCTACAGAAAGCCACATCCCCACTTTTGCAACTTTTCTGGGAAAAATATCCAACATATACATGAATAAATATGGTATCTATAGTTAATTGGGTTTGGTTGTGGTTTCGGTCCATTAAATATGACAGATATAAGGACGCATACAAATGTGGTTATATATTCCTGATGTCACCTCACTTAAGCATGAAAGGCTATTAAGTATATATAAATACTGACCTGCTTTTCTAATCTCTGAGCAAGTGTTTCCCTACCCTCTAGCATGACCTGCTGAGCAAGAGAACCAGCAGCAAACTGTTGCTCCAGCTGCTCTCTCTCCTGCTGATATCTGTAAAATGGTTTTCTTTAGGATCTAAACCGTGATGTTAGTCATGTTTATCAAAAATTCACTTCCTTTCTATAATTCTCCTAAATCATGAATACCTATGAGCTAATAAGACAACTATAACAACAATTCTGCTTAATATTAAAGAAGAATTATTATTTTGCTTGAAGTCCAAGACTAACATTATTTGTACCTCCTAAGTCACACTAACAATTTGCTTGTTCTTCTCTTTGAAATATCTGTAAGCCTTCCAACTTTTATCATCCGCTATCACAAACAGCCTTGAAGGGACTCAGTGATCTATTACTATTTCAGTTCCTTTGTATTCCAATTCCTTTTGTATTTTCAGATCACATATATGATAAGCTCTTTTCTAACAATCAAGTGAATCGCACAATTAAAAAAAAAATTCTCCAATGAACTAAGATTCTGTTAGAGCTTTTAGTGATTTTTACCAAATCCACTTTATTTATGTCTTTATCACCAATTAATCTTTTTTCACTGGTTCATTTTTTAAGATACAAACACCTAATTACAGCAACTGCTTCTAAAAAGCTATGTGTATTCATAAAGCTAAATGAAATGTGTAAAGAATAAATCTAGAACATAAATATATTAAAAGTGATGGATATTTAGAGGACTGTGTGTGTGTGTGTGTGTGTGTGTGTGTGTGTGTGTGTGTGTGTGTGTGTGTGTGTGTGTGAAAATTTTCATAAAAATTATGAAATGTGAAAGGAATAAATCTAGAACATAAATGGATTAAAAGTGGTGGATATTTAGAGTGCTTTGTGTGTGTGTGTGTGTGTGTGTGTGTGTGTGTGTGTGTGTGTGTGCATGCGTGCAGCAAATGTACAAGATACTTGAACATTTAACTAGAGAGAAGTGATGGATGTGACTGGGTTTTCAGAGTGGTATATAAAGCTTTGTGAAGGGTGTGAAAAATTTCATAAAAATTATGAAATGTGAAAGGAATAAATCTAAAACATAAATGGATTACAAGTGGTGGATATTTAAGGGGCTGTGTGTGTGTGTGTGTGTGTGTGTGTGTGTGTGTGTGTGTGTGTGTGTGCGTGCACACGGCACGTGCAGCA
>JAYMFT010035601.1:0-30449 GCA_038088735.1 Panulirus argus | reverse complement strand
TATATATATATATATATATATATATATATATATATATATATATATATATATATATATATATATATGGAGAAGGTTAAGGAGTACACGGTTGTCGGGGTGTTGGTGTGATCCTTGGCTGTGCTTGCCTGCATAATGCGTCATGCCCCCTCCCCTCAAGGAGGTGATAGTCCACAACACCCAAGGTCAACTTGTATGTTCTCCCTGCCAGTTGGACACACTGCTTGCACCCTTCCCTCCCTGCCAAGCAGGTGGTGGGCATACTGCTTGCACCCTCCTCTTCATGTGTTCGTGTGTGTATGCGTGTGTTTTTCCTGACTGACTGTGTGTAGTTTGCTGTAGTCAACTCCTGCAATTATCAATGGATGTATTTGGATTTTAAGATGTATTTCGCACGTACTGAAAATTGCTTGTGACATCGTGGCATCATTAACGACGTTTAACCGAAGAAATGTCGTACGTAGAACATAAATATAAATCTCGATCCATAAGTGTTCCGAATCAACACAGCAGATGTACACCTCTTGACACATGACTTCACTCTGACAGTTAGAGTCTGTATTCACCTCTTACCAGTTAGGTAGACGGTGTGACAAACCTGTCGTTTCCATATGCCACTCTCTAGTGGTCTGAGATTATGTACCTGCAGTCAAGTTCGAGTCTGTGTTGTGTTCCTCGTTATAGCGAAAAAAAAAATTGATTCGAAAGGACGTAATGCTGGCCAGATGAGAGGAAGATATGAATATAGGTCAACAGAGAAAGTGTTTCCTGTCATGTTCGCGTGGTATGCTATATGATGTAGGTAACAGGTGACGAGGTACATGAAGGGACGATCAGTCTCGTAGTGAGTATGTGGAGAGACATATGCAGCAGCACGTGTGGTCTAACCCCCTTCGTAGCTGGAGGGTGACTGGCTGGCTGGTCATGTACTACAGCGAGGGAAGGGACGCTAGTCAGCCAGACAGTGTTCCCAGGAGCCCAGACCCCAGGCTTGAGACGCGCCGCACCCGGGGTGACAGCAGCCCAGTCTCCCTGAGATCTCGCTCCCCCAGAGAGATCCCCTCCCCTAGAGATACCCGGGTGGGGGTGTTGAGCGTGGGTACGGCGGCGGCGGCGGCGGATGTTCTGGGTGGAGTGGGTGGTGGGGGTGGGGCGGCTGACTCCGCCGCCGCCCCTGACGAGTTATGGGTGATGGCTGGCTGTTGTCCTGCTGTCGTGTCGGTGTACTGGTCCCCCGCCCTGTGGTGGTGGCCGCTCATGGCAGCAGTTATCATGGTGTGGTAACCTCGGGGGAGGGAGGGAGGGAGGGGAGGTTAGGCAGAGGTAAAGGGTAGAAACAGATGATGACTGATGCCGAGTATACAGGTGTAATGTCTGAGGGTGTGGTGACTGGCTTCTTAGAGGTGGTATAATGTTAGTGCTTTGTCTACATACCTCTCTCTCTCTCTCTTTCTCTCTCTCTCTCTCTCTCTCTCTCTCTCTCTCTCTCTCTCTCTCTCTCTCTCTCTCTCTCTCTCTCTCTCTCTCTGGTTGTGTGTGTGTGTGTTTTCCCCCAATTTGTACTGTACTGGGTCGAGTTCTACGCTCGTGGGGCCCCATCTATTGAACTTTCTCTAAGATCATGCAACTTTGATTTGTGTATGCTGTCTGCACTATTCATATCCTCAGTCATTCTATACCATTGATCATCTACTTTTATAATGTAAAATTACTCCTTTACATTTTATTATTTTTTAACTTAGTTCATTTAATGTCGTCTGGTTGTTCCATCCCAGCAGCTCTCGAAAACTGTTCTGTGTATGTGTGTAAATGTATAGATGAATGAATAAATGAATAACGGCTTAATGGATTTAGGTAGGCATTTGGCTGAAAATACACAGTTGAACTATTACAGATATCACAGACCGGGAGGCCATGATAGTTACAAGTTAATTAATCACACGAGTGCGTAAGATCAGAATGAGCTGGATATTTCCACACTCCGGATAAGCACATGGCTGAGGTGCGTCTAGACAGCCAGGGCGACAGATATACAGGGATGTTTACTGTGTTGTGTTGGTGTCTGTACCTGGAAGACGTCTGTAGTCTGTGTGTACGTTGCCTTCTAGTCTCGGCCGTGCGTCTTGTATTGATCCTTTAGGACACTTGTCATTCGTTTTTAAGATGCAAAATTTCGTCTTCTGTATTTTTGATGCCTGTGCATTTCCCATCAGTGACTAATCTCAGTATCCTCTGTGGCATGGGCTGGGCTAGGTGGATGGGGAGCGGGTCGTTCTCTCGTGCTCCAGAGTTGAATCTCCCACAGAAGGTCGCCAGTGTCACGAAGGTAATAAATGTAATACCTTATCCCGGCAGCACAATAATTTGTTTCTTGTTTACTAAAATTGTTTACTGCATCTACCCCAGCCCCCTCCCCCACATGCTGACCAAATCTTACCACCTGGAGGGGTGCTTCTCTCCCCTCCCCACTGGCAGTTATATGTCTCAGCTGAAGAGGCTTCCCTCCCCTCCAGCTGACGATAAGTGTCAGCAGGCGAAGCCTTTGTCATGCTGACGTTGATGTATGTCAACCCCATGGACTTTACACCCCCAGGGTGGCGACAACGTGTCCCCTAGTATCAGCTGGTTGGGTTGTCTGAGGGGGGCTGACATTAGCCTATGTTATTTGTCCGTTCTCCCTCCTTAAACCTGACGTCAGTTCGTCAGCTCCAGCAGCCACGTACCTCCATGTGTACAGGAATTTGTGTCAGCTTTGAAGTCATCATGTGTGTGCTCCTGACATCAGCTTACTGCACTGGCGGAGACTTGTTGGCTAACTCGTGTTTCCTTCTCCAACCGACAGAAGGAAGTGTTAGGTAGCGGGGTCTGCTTCTGTAACCCCCCCCCCCCAACACACACACACACACACACACACACACACACACACAGACCCGACCTTCCCTTGAGCTGTTGTCAACTCACATGTCAGCAGTCTCTGGTGTCAGCAGTTGCCATGGTCTAGCACGGTAGAAAGCCCCTGTCAGGACTATGGCCTCTTTAACACCGCCATTGTTCTCTCCTATACAGACGTCACCAACAGCCCAGGAGAAAGCTGCAGTCATAGAAAGTTGTTTGGCATGTTGTGAAGGCTGCTGCTGCTGCTGCAGTTGTTAGTGGCGGTTGTGTGAGTATTGTTGTTGTGGTTTGTGATGTGAATTGTCCGATGATTGTTGGTGAAGCCAGAATATAAATGGCGTCGTTCGTCGTCCGGTGTTTGTTTTATTCACATAAACTGTACAACTCGGTGAATTCAGCCTCACAGTGAACATCTGAGCTGATGGTTACAGGAACCTGATGGAGGACATGAAGGTAGCGGCTTATTGTTTGGTAATGCTGCCACCCTGGCAGGCGGGTGGCACATACAAACACGCCCACACACACAGAGGTGCACAACACCTTCCCAGGAGAGGGTAGTGTGTGGGGCTGTCTGCCCAGCGCTGCTGAAAATGACGAACTTCTTTTAGTTTGTTTACGTGGAAGGTAAGGATTAGATTCCGCGATATAAGTTTACCTGCGGAACCTGTGGCCGCCCCAGGGGTAGGTGGGTGTCTGTTGGTGGGGGGGGGGGGTTCCTGTAGGGGGGAAAGGGTTGCTGCAGGGGGAAGGGGTAGTGGCGTGTGTCCCGGCTGGCCGGTGATACAGGACACACATATTGTTGCCGTCACAGGCCGTTCGACCCCCTTTCGGCACCTGTCCAAACACTTTCCTCCCTCTCTCTTCATACATCCCTCAAGGGAACCTCCAGTCGTATACTTCGGAGACTCTCACAAAAATAATCTGAATGCTTATTTGACTTCGTCGCCCAGAGTAGCGTGGGGCCACTGTATGCAGGACAGAGCTAGGCGGTGGAGGTAGAAGGCTGAGGTGAGGTGAGGCGGCGCGGGAGGGATCAGGTGGTGTTGATGGTACACTGTTGGGTGGCGAGCAGCGCCGCCGACGCCTCTCTACGCCACCTCCCTCTGGATGGATCACACCACCTCACTGCTGCTGCCTCTCGAGGGCATAAGTTTTATTGGGGTGGGATAAAAGCTGATTTTACTCGGTGCAATGAACATCTTCATAGTATGTATGATAGACAACGCAGTTATCTGCTTCAGCTGGTCCAGGAAAAGGTCCCTGTGATTTTATCCTCCACGAAATTTGCATCTCACAAACCCAAGATTTCAGTAATAATTTGCCCGTCTTCCTGCTAACCTGTGATGTACCATTCCGAAATTATATGCAGATCTTTAGTACTGGATACTTTGTGGTAAATTTTCTCTAGTGTTTGTGGTTGAATTTCAGGTTTGAGCGTTCATGTGAGAGATGACTGTTCCTGTCTCCATGAAAAGCGTTTGCTTTTGTTCACGGCTCCACTGGCCGCCTACCCAGGCGCTCTGCTGAGAGGTGCTGTTGGAGGGGACTGTCTGCTGGACCTGTCACGGGGGATCGTCCATAGACGTCTTTTCACTGGACCGTCCAGGAACGATGTATACTGACTGGCGAGGGCAGTCTTGAGGCACAGCTTTAGGGGACTGTTTAAGTGGATCTGCCGTGGGGTATCACCCAGGAGATGTGCTTCAGGATTCTGCCCATACACGCTGCAGCAGGAGACCATCCAGTGACCTTGCTGTAAGAGGATAAGCAAGGACTATCCTGCAGGGGAGGACTGCCCAGTGACTCTGCTGTTGGGAACAGTAGGATGGGCTGCTGCAGGGGACCAGCTAGGGATGCTGCACTGAGGGACTGCTGCACGAGATTGTATAGGGCTGCTCTGCAGTAGACTGTCTAGGATCTTTGCAGCAGGGGACTGTGGTGCAGTACTGGTGCAAGGGCTCATCTGCGGGGACCGCTCCAGGAGTTCTGTATGAGACCTGACAGGGGGGCCCCCCGCAGGGATAGCTCGTGGAACTGCTGCAGAGAACAGTCTAATGCTGCTTGCTGCTGCTGCTGTAGGGACTATCTGGGGCACAGCAGCGAGGAAAGATTCCAGGAGCTACTGCAGAGGAACAATAAAGGGTCTACCGAAGAGGACTCTGCTGCAGCAGACTATCCAGGAATGCTGCTGGAGAGGGCTCAGGGAGCGCTACCGTAGGAGACTGTCAAGTGGCGCTGCTGGAGGAGACTGTGCAGGGACGTTACTTTAGTAGAGAGTCCAGGGGTTCTGCTGTGGGAGTGTCTATGGGCTCTCCTGTGGGAGAATGTCAAAGGGTTCCCGCTGTGGGGGTGTTCATGGGTCCTGCTGCAGGAGGATATCCAAGGGTCGAGCGGTAGGAAACGCTGCGAGGATCCTGCTACAGGGAAGTGGCCAGGATCACTATTCCAGGGTCACTGTTTAGGGCCGCTACTTCAGGAGACTTTCATTCCAGGGAATGTCCGAGACCCTTTAGGGGCTAGGCAATAGGGAACCCCTCTGGGGCATTTCTTTAGGAGAGCCTGTAGGGCACCGCTACAGGGCCTCCTCCAGTAGCACTACCAGACACTTGTGAAAGGTTGGGGCTTGTCATCTCTGCTGAGAAAACAGAGGTGATGTCGCCGGAAAACGTCAGTTATGTAATGGATCACACACTGTCAGTGTAAGAAGGTATCGGTACGTCGGCTTTTAAGTACCAATACATGGAGGTGTCGTAACTAGACTTAACCGTCAATGTCGAGAAAGGCTTTGAGCACTCGAGGGATGTGGCTGGCCCCAGTCCACAGTATGGGCAAATGTCATACTACAATGATGTCTCTTGCATTCAACTAACCCCCGTTCTCTTATCGATCACGCTGCACCCCTGCTGGCTCTAGCGCGTGATAGAAGGATTGGAAGGCCAAAGATGATACAAGATGAAGTTGTAAGAATTATCCTTTGCCTTTTGCCTTTGCTCAGATTAAGGCCTGAGTTGTAGTTGTGTCGCCTTTGTTCAGCCTGACACCATCATCACAGATCATAACCTCTCACAAGTTACACATACAGATGGCTCGCCACAACACACCGCTGGTGCTGCCCGTAGTGCTGCTGTTATAACACACTGACGGTTCCTATCTAGAAGGGGTAGTCAGGGTCGGTAACTGGGTATTTACACTCCAAAATGAACTGTTTATTATTCTCATGGCGCAACGACTTGCTCATGTCTCCAAGAAAGATAGTCAGATTGTAAGCGACTGT
This sequence comes from Panulirus argus, assembly GCA_038088735.1. Classification (NCBI taxonomy): domain Eukaryota; kingdom Metazoa; phylum Arthropoda; class Malacostraca; order Decapoda; family Palinuridae; genus Panulirus; species Panulirus argus. Next base: position 24,283 of record JAYMFT010035601.1, on the reverse strand, counting down.
CTCCTCACCAACTGCACTAAACGATTCAGCCTGACTGTGATATGCTTGTGTCTGCAGCATGACACAGCTATAACCAAATTACCCATGATGGAGTTAGAGTCCAGTTCTCTGGATTCCCTTTTCTTATTGGGTTCAGAGTGGGTGATATTTGATGAATTAGCCAAAGCGTATACCTCAAAGGATGCAATTGACTATAACATGGATCTATCTGCGAGTAGCCTAAGAACAATCCTCCGGAAATAAATTGAAGAGAATCATTTGGATTCCAGACGAAGTGAAGTGGATACAAGATATTCCAACCATCATCGTTCGAGAAAACTCACAATACATATGGTTCCGCTCACAGGCTGCTGTGTTGCCCAACAAAATCTGGGCTTTAGATTCTCACAGGAGTTTGCCCCGTCTGTTGATAACAGATTGACCAAATGAAAACTTTGCAAGCTTAAATTGTCCTCACACCTGCAACAGTATGCGCCTGACTAGTGAACAGTTAAGGAGCTCAGAGATAATTCCTGCCCAGCATCACAAGATATGTGAAACTATTTCATCTGTAATGTTGTTCTGTGCTTATTGTAAACAGTTCATTCATCATTGACCTTGTTATATAATCCAGTTATTGTCGCCCAGCCTTTGTAAACAATTTATTACATAAGTACTTCAATAACTATCCAGTGCGTGTACACATTGTTCTGTTATGTAACTTGCGACATAATCACAGTAGCGCTGGCAGGGTCCCGTTGTGCACTGTGTACCCTCCTTTGTGCCACTGTCTACCGTCCTTCCAGGGGCACTGCTGCAGTGATCCCTTCATGGACAGCGCCGTAGGGAGGTGCTGCAAGGGACGTTCTCGGGTCACTGTTGTTTAGCGCCGTCTGTGAACGCTGCTACAGAGGACGGGCACGGACTCGGGGGGGGGGGGGGCTCAGGTCTGCAGCGTGGCTGGTCAGTTTCTGATTATGGTCTTTATCTATCAAGTGAGGTCATGACCTCTATTGTTATCAAGATGACCACAGACGGTCCTGCGCTGTAGGTCCTGCGCCTTGTGCGTCACCCGCCGGGTTGGGTGACATGTAAGGAGGTGACAGCCAGGGAGGAGCTAGGGGAGCCTGGCCGAGGAGTGGAGGCGGAATAGAAAGTAGTGGGAGGGTGTGAGGTGGGCGGAGGTCGCCACCCAGCCTGGGATAGTGCCCGGGCCAAGGCCAGGCCAGGCCAGGCGAGGCCAAGGCCAAGCCAGGCCACGTCAGGTCAGGGCAGATGGCCACACCTCTGGGGGGCAGGAACGCTAGTTTACGTGGAGGTGGAGGGCTCCTGTGGGAGGTGACCAGGTGGTCATGCTGGCCACGGACCGCCCGCTGGCGTGGGGGGCAGCCCGGCCCGGGACCCGTGCACTGCATGCTACACCTTGTGGCCTTTGTTACCCGCCATCTTGCAGTGATTGTCCGACTCTCTACCTCTCCTGGGTGGGGGACACATACACACACACACACGCACACACACACACACACACGCACACACACGCACTCACACACACGCACACACACACACACACGCACACACACACACGCACACACACGCACAAGCACACACACACACGCATGAGCGCACACGCTTGTTTATCTAACGAAGTTCATTTTACCGTGGGGCGGTTTGGAAGGGAGGAGGTCCCCCACCCCTTCACCTCACTTTCTCTGTGCTGCTTTGTCTCGGTGATCCTCTCTCTCTCTCTCTCTCTAAGGCAGGCGGTAGGCAGCCACCGACCAGGGTGGTATACCGCCGGTACTGCCCGCCTGGGTATCGTAAGCTGTGCAGTTAGTCAGCACTTCATTGGCTGTCACATATCCTCCTTTGGCCCAGGTTGCTGTCCTCTGTTTTCTTTAAAGGATCATATGAATGATTATGTGTGTGGTGAGCAGATCTCATTGGGTCCCATCTCTTGAACTTTCTCTTCTGTCATATAACTTTTTAAACATCTGTGCATTGTAAAGTGATTACTGTGTGTATGTGTTACGGAGAGAGAGTTTTACGCTCGTGTCGGCCCTTCTCTTACCTTTGTACAATGTACGCACCAGGTCTTCACTTTTATATGTGTATATACGTGTACAGGCACACGTATCCCCAGCCTATGCCAATTACCCATTTGTCGACCAGCCCTGAGGGGAGGAGGAGCACCTGGGTTGGGTGTGGACCCACTGGCGCGCTCCGGATTCGAATCTATGCGGGCCCGTGCTAACCACTATGCCACGAAGGCCCATAAGCAAGTCCTGGTGCTGGACTTCCATCTGGTAAAGACCTAGGTCATGCTACGGTCTACATTTGTTGGTGTCATGATGGACAGGTGTCATGAGGCAAGTTACTTCATCAACATGTATTGGTGGGGGCCCTACTCTCTCATGAGGGAGACCTCCTTCAGGAAGATTGGAGGGGCGTGGGAGAAGTTGAAATGAGGTAATGAGGTAAGTAGAAGTTCAATAGCTGAGGTATGAGAGGAGAGGAGAAGTGGAGACTTGAGGATAGGAGGTCGTCTGCTGGAGCAGGAGACGCGTATGTGTTAGGCGAGGATATGAGGCTAGAGGGAAAGGAATAGGAAGGAGGTCAAGGTGTGGAAAGGATTAGAAAGGGAGAGTTGTGTGGTCAGGATTGCAAGAAGACCATAAGGGGAAGGCTCAGAAGGGCGGGGCCCTTTTACTGGCACTGAGAGGTTGGGCGGGGTGTTGCGAGGTGTACATGTGTGGCCTCTACGTTGTCTGGTTGGACTACAACACTGGCCAGGATACTTTACACATCCGTCTACGTTTGTACACTTGCTCCTGTAAGCAGAGAGCAAGAATTTGTCTAAAACCGATGTGGGAAAAATTCTGGGAGGAAAAGTAGGTATGCTGGGACATGGGTGTGAAGGCGGGAGTGGAGAAAGTGAAGAGTAGTGTCGGAGGCGGGGAGTGTGTCGGGTGTGAATGCTGACAATGAGCTTTTGGTAGTCTTGTCCGCTGAGGGAGTTGGGGACCTGAACACAAGCGCACGCAGGGATATATACTTGGGAATGAGATGGGGAAGGGAATTTGCAGGGGTCAGTGATAGACTGTGGTTGTAGATGTGAATGAAAATCAGGATATGTAGAATGAGAAGGCAGTGGAGAAAGCGCTGCTGAATTTGGGTCGTTACGTAATAATGGTAAAGGCAGAGATTATGGCAGGGTGGGAAAATAAACCCAGAAGGTAAAAATAAAAAAAGTATATATTGGTATCAGCGGGAGGATAAATTAATAGGAAGAGAAACGGGAGGACGAGAAAAAGACAGAAAAAATGGCGGAGTGGAGAGTGAATGAGAGTAATGTGGAAAGTATGTGCTGCTGCTTCCAGAATAAGATGAAAATAAAAGAAGCTGTGACGGGAGAGGAAGAGGGAGAGCAAGTTGCTGGAATGAAGAGGCGAAGGCGGCAGCAGAGATCAAGAGGAAGGCGTTTAAGACGTCTTTGCAGGAGACGCTACCAGGGGAAGTCAGAGACCGTGTCAACCAGGGGTATAAGAAATTCAATTAAGGAATGAAGACGATGATTGAAGGAGGACGGGGAAGAAAAAAGGTGAAAATTTTGAAAGAAAATTTGGTTAGTAGTTCATGGAGAGTAAGAAACTTCACTGGAAGGGCGTAGAAAGATAAAGGAGAGGAAAGTGAAAGAATGAGTGAGGAAGAAAGTCTTGGGAATGTATCAGATGACATATTATATCGAAGGAAGAAATACTTCAGGGAGCCGATGGCGTCGACTGAAGGAAGTGAAGGAGTGATGAACGCGGGGATGGAGAGAGAGGAAAGGCGATTGTCAGTAAAGGAAAAACTACCCAGGGATAAGATAAAAGCAGTTATAATGAGGGTAGGTACGGGATAAGCCCTGGAGTGGTTGGGATAACAGTAAAAATGTTGAGGAATAGTGATGGAGTGGCAGAGTGGATGTACAAGATGTGTGAGTTCATGGAATGTGGGAGGCTGTCAGATGAGAGAATGACGCAAAGGAGTGCGGTGAGGATGAGTGTTGAAATCATAGAGGAGTCAACTAACTGGGCTTCCCAAGGAAGGGATATGGGATACTTATTCTTGAAAGATGTGAAGATAATAGGGAGCTGGACGGTCCCAGAAAAGTTAGAGGACGTGTAGATCAATCTTTTCTGTTGGAGGTAATTGCAGGAAGGTGTAAAGAAAAAGAGAATATCATCACTCATGGACCTGGAAAAGACAAGTGATGAACATGTCTGGAAGGTTCATTACCCAAAATCTGTAGTGTAGAGGGAAAGTTACTGGTTGTAGTAAAGATGATAGAATCTGTGTGAAAATGCTTGGTCGGTTAAGAGAGATTCTAGTTATGCGTAATAGCGAGACAGAAGCATGTGTGTTGTACCACTGGCATATCAATATATTCGTAACAGGCATGCAGGTGGGGTAGTGCGTGAGATGAGAAGGAATAAGGAGAGACGGAGGTAAAGCCTTGCCTGAATAACAAGAGCTGGACGTGGGGCACTTGTTTTTTGGTAGATGATTCTGTGTTACTGGAGAAGAGTCGAGAGAAATCACAAAAGACTTCGGATTTACAGTATGTGTAAATGAGGAAGTTGAAGGTAAATGATGAAAGTAAATGAATAGTTTTTGAAAGGATGGGGAGTAAAGCTGTAGACTTTACAGTGAGATACACTGGATAGAGAGTTGTAGTACAAAGTTAGGAGGAGGTGGGAACTGCTGGAAGAGATTCGAGAATTCGTGTTTGTGTTTGTTTCTGGGTTTAGTTTTAGGTTTCCTCGTGAAGTGTTGGTACATCTTGAGAAACACGTAGGCGATGCTAATGTCTTTTTGACTGATCCTAAAAAGTTAGCATGAAATATGCCTACTCGAAACCTGTCCACTTTCTAAAGTTTCTCTTCTTAGGATTTTATGTTTTTGAGCATTAGATTTACTAACGTTGCTCCACTTCCTGAAAATGGGAAGAAACTTAAGAGCAAAGACAGGAAAACAGTTGCTTTCATGACGTAAGAGTACTTGTGTATGGTGAATCATATTCACTTTTCACCATAAAAACGTAAGTATATAATCCCAGGTCAACTGGAAGAGGAAATCCAGGAGAGATCGCCAGTGCGCGCTTCGAAGCGCCAGCGTCTGACGGAAGTATTAATGGAGGATCTGGATGTTGTCACAGGCGCTCCGACCTGGACTGTCACACACCAGCACGGACTCTCTTAGGCGAACGGGGAAGTGGGATGAGCTTAGCTATATGTGGCTAGTCTTCATGTAAAGCCTTAACTTACACAGAGTCTGCAATTCCTGTATACAGTTCTGATATTTCGTTAAAAGAACGTAATTTTAAAGATGAGAAAAAAACAAAATAGATTAGGATAAAGGAAAGAACAAGAAATAATGAATGCCAGGTCCATGATTCCTTAGAAGTAGTACCAAAAGTGTCCTGTGTGATGCAGGTTCACGATACAAGGCAGAAGGGAAGACAATGGGACCGAGACTAAGACATTTCTCAGGTCGGGAGCTGCAGGTTACATCCTTTGGACCAAACGACCAGGGAAAGGTTCACGCCTTGCCTGACTGTGTACCTCAGGAGCCACTTGTACTAGAACCAGTGAAATGAAAAAGGAGAGGCGTATGGGCGGTACATGCGACCGATTGGGAGTCCTGCAAGAGTAAGCGGCTGGGGGTCAGGAGGAAGGGAAGTTGCAGCGGCTGAGAAAATGATAGAAAAACACCGAAAAAGAAAACGCATGTTATGACAGCATCCCGACCAGCTGTGATTGACGAGGTGCTTCGTCTTCATGAACGTCGTATAGAAGGACACAGAAAATGTCATCCACGTCCTTGACTGAAACAAAAAAGGTCACCGTGGTAGAAGCCGTGAACCAGCAGGAAACCTTACTTTAAATTACCTCCCCACGAGGCTCCTGACGATGATCATGATGTTTCGATGTCCTGAGACACAGTATTAGATGTAAGCCCCGCTCAAAACATCTGCTAGAAAATAGACTGACGAATGATCTACTAAATGACGTGATTCACAGAATGCAGTAGAGCACGTGGACTTTGTATAGCCTGTACCGCGTCTGATGGAGGACGAGGAGGGATTCACACAAAGTGATGTTGCAAGGAACATCCTCTCTCTCTCTCTCTCTCTCTCTCTCTCTCTCTCTCTCCCATGGGCTGGCTGGTCATCCAGAGCTTACGTGCAGTATCGCAGGAAGACGTGAGCAATGATTCCATTTCCTAAGCCAGGAGAGAAAAGCACCATTCCTCTCTCCCTGCTGCGCTCGAACATGTGGAGACCACTGTGTGAGGGTGTAGAAGGGCGCAGGAAGAAGAGAGAGAAAGAACCAAACATCCTCGAAGCCTTTAACCTCTCTTGCAGGTGAGTCGTTGTCATAATAATCTGGACGAGATCGTGAACGATGTGAAAAGGTCAGAAGAAAAAAAGAGGCGGGCTTTAAGAGAGGTAAAGGAAAGATCCAAAAAAGAATCCGTCGGTGTGGTCCCTTGCGAACTCGGAGGATCGGTGATGGAAAGGTCATGTGGGGAGGAGGAAAGAGGAAGGGGGCCGCTAGACGCTGGTGAGGAAGCCAGGCCAAGCCGCACGCCTCACGCGGCCTCACTATTTTCATTCTTAGATGATCCGATCCGAACCAGTGTACCATCTCAGTGCGCGGGCACGCCAGCCATTTACAGGATAGAAAAAAGATAACGTCACGAGAAGAGAGAGGTGAAGACGTATTTGGAATAGATATGTTCTAGCATTTTTCAGCCAATGGGCAGTTTGTGCAAGGACTGAGGTACAGCCGGACGGGTGGTGGAAAGGTCAAAGTTGGGTCAGACGGAATGTTACAATTTGAATCTAAGTTCATCAGGATGTTTCTTGTAGCGCGAGACATATGACGAGTACAATCTGACTCACAAAACAGAAAAAAAGGAGTGGTCCGAAAAATAGAAGGTAATTATCATAGGAAACAGTTTCGAGAACGACTCTCTGCCTAGTGGCAATATTACTGATATCAGACTGTTTTTACTTATAGGAGTAAACTGGGGATATTTTCTCCCACGTTTAGAGGTCAGACAGCGTGTGGAGGGATTGATTGTTATAGCGATACGAGGTTTGCTTAACTCTCGAAGACGTAGATCAGGACGAGGTATTACGCCTTCGCCGTGGCCATATATTTATAGATGGAGTGAATATGAGCTGGTCTCAGAATTAGCCATAACACCTGAAGAAGGTGGTAAAGATTTTTCGTGTGATAGGTTTAAGCTGACGTTGACGGCCTTAATAACCCTGGCAGATGATAGGCTTAAAGTTAGCTAATTAATCAAACAACCGAGCAAGTTGACAAGTTTGACCCTAGAGTATAACAGTACAAACCTTTGAAAATGGTGGCATGACCTTAGACCTGACCTTTTATGGTTAGGTTTTAGGTTAAAGATGGTGGTGGCGGAGGGGGGTGGGGAATTCTAGGAACTACAGGTTGAACTATAGCAGGCAAAGGGATGTTGTTGTGCCAGGTGGTGAGGGAGTGAGGCAGTAGGTAGGCCAGGTGGTGAGGGGTGAGGAGGGAGGCAGTGGCAGGGCCAGACATCTCAAGGTGAACATCGTCATCGTGCCGCTGGTAGTACAGATTGCTTCCTACTGGATGAAACAGTTATACTCCCAGCTATGGTTGTGGTGCTGAGGCCCAGCCCGCGCCTCTCTCCCACCTGGTCCTATCAGTCCTGCCTGCTCCTCCAGGCCCCTGATGGGGGGGTTGATTTCACCCCGTGTGGCCCAACCCCGCCTGGCCCGACACAATATGATCCTGCCCTGCCCGGTCCCCCTCTGTCGGATCCTGCCCCGCCTGGTACTCCTTCTACCCTAGTGCCTGATGGGGAAGGTAGGAGAGGGAAGGAGGTCCCCGGTGTCTGGGTAGGGAGGGAGGTCCCCCGGTGGCTGGGGAGAGAACGGTAGCATCACTGAGGGAGGCGCCCGGAGTAGATCCAGCCAGCGTGACGCACCACAGACGTGGCCTGTGGTTTGCCACGCGTCCTGGTATCCTCAGCACGCGTACACTGCAGTCCAGACACCCGTCCTCTTATGTGATGTGTCTGACGTGTGGCGGGGCGGTAGGACAGACGGAAGGACGGGGTCGCCGTCCCTTCCCTACTGTCACCCAGCAAGCTGTATGTAGACGGCAGGACAGGGTCCTCGACGGTTGCCGGCCGTCCTTTCTGTCACCCAGCTTACCGTATGTAGATAGCCAGGCGTCATCCCGTTAAGGTGTCACGCTCGGCTTCTGTAATAACCTCATTTGAGATGATCACGCAGGCGCGCCCACGTATGTTAGGCGCACCCAAGTATAGTAGGTGCGCCCACGTATGGTAATTCAGTGTAGGTTTGGCTTCCGTGGTGCTGGCATTGTCAGCTACGTTGTGTCTGCCTTGGGGAGATTCTGCTGGGCCGAATAGTCTTGGGCTCATGTCGTGAGGAACGAACGACACTGATCATATTTCGTGGTTATCACAACACAAAGTGTAGAGCTCTTGATATATTACGCAGAATGAATTTATTGGAGAAAGCCGAGGGAACGCTGAAGCTGTACATGTAGTGATGTAAGGAGGAACAGCGGACGCTTGGTGAGCAAGGGAGGAGGAGGAGGTCATGGAGGGCCAGACGGGCAAGCGGGCCTCCCGCCGGGGCATCCTCAAGTATATGGTGAGTGAGGCGGCCTGATCGGCATCCTCAGGGTGTGCGGTACCTGCTGCAGGGTGTGGCAGGGGGCGCTTCAGGGTGTGGCAGGGGACAGCCAGAAGGGCGTGGGAGGAGAGGCTTTAGGGTGTGGGAGGGGGTCCTTCTAGATGTTGGAGTTGGGACGAGAAGGGTGTAGGAGGAGGTGCTGCGCAGTGCACAGTGCTCAGGAATATGTGGGAGGACAGATAACGGGAGACCTGATGGTCTATGGCGAGGTTATCTGAGGTCATAATCTTAAGTGTCGTAGAAACAGGATGGTAAAGCAGAAGGTACTTCCCCATCAACCAGTTCCTCCGGGTCAACAGCCGACAAGAAAAAAAGAATGAAAAACAAAAGGAAACACCATATAGTATAGGAAGATTATACCACCATAGAAATTTTGTAGGAATCTGTGAACACGAAAAGCAGGCTACTCTGAATTCCTACCCCGGGGCTGAACTCTCAAAGAGAAAATGCTAATTGTTGTGTGAGGGAGGGTGCCGCAGGGCGCAGGAGGTTCCTGCTACGGAGCATAGGAGGGAAGACTGCAGGATCCTGGAGGGGGGAGGGGGGAGCTGCGTGAGGTTGGGTGCTGCAGGGAGTGAGGGGAGGAGGTGTTGGCTGTAGGGAGAGGCATGCTGGAGGAGGCAGCGAGGTGCGGGGTGTTGACAACAGGAGAACTGATGGACCATGACGAGGCTATCTGTAAGAGGACAGGCGGTATCATCATCTAGATTCCATATGTTATTAGTCACAAACAGGATGGTAAAGCAAAAGGAGGAACCTCCCCACTCACCACCCCCTTTGGCAACAACAGGCTACAGGAAAAAGTAGGAAGGACCACCATGCATCATATAGTGGATATATTGTCGTGGAAATTTTATAGGAAAGTTTGGATTAGAAATCATGCCTCAGGTACCGCTGCAGCGGTAGACTGGGATGGAGGCTGAAATCCGGAATGAGAAAAGAGAGACTGATGTTGCGATTACGAAATTGAAGTGAGTACATTTCTTTCGCAACGAGGCTTCTTAAAGACGATGATTACTATCACTGAGGTGTTTGTCCAGCAGCGATTTGATGGCATTCATAATCTTGGTAGTGACAACTTGTGGTGGTTTATTTATTCCAGTACAGCAACCTTAAAATGGTGAAACGTTTGCCTCACGTGAGAATTACTTCCTTAGAAATTCACACCTTCTTAACTTATATTCATCTTATGTAAAAAAATCTTTAATGCAATGTTTTCAACGTTACTCAGTATTTTGAAAACTATTAGATCCTCTATGTGCTATTTTAAAGATAATAATTCTAGATATATCAGCTTTTCTTAAGGCTTATTTCTGAATGACGAAATTATATTCGTTGCTTTTCTTTTATTTGTCTGGATTTTGTTTCTGCCTGATCATGTTTAATAACCAGAATTGAACTGAATGTTCCATGTTATGTGGATTGAGTTTTGTGTATTGTTAGGTTTTGCAGAATGTTTGAAATCTAGAATTTTTTGATTTGCTTCGTTACATTTGGCTTGGCATTGCTATGCATATCTTATTTGTCATAACTGGTTGTCTGCCCGAGGTTTTTTTCTTCTTGTACATCTGATTCTGACTTATCGAGAATTTCATGTTCACAATAATTATTTTTCTCACTAAAATGCATCTTAGACATCTTGTTTATCACTTCAGTGTGGAAAATGACTCGTAAGCGTCAACATCCATTTGATAACGTTGGTTGAATTTAGATTTTCATTAACTTAGAGCATGCCACCACCAATTTCCTTACACAGTCTATCTTTACCAAAAATTTGCAAGTAAGTGAATATTTGCAGCATCAGTTTAGGTGTGTGGTATTACTGCGATATCAGGTTTGTTTTTTGTGCTATATATATAGTGACAGATGAGACACGGGCTAAACATGTCTCTGTCAAAGGCCGTCTCGGTGAAATAGATTAAGTGGAAGAAAAAGAAAGTAGAAATTCATCCGGGCTCAGCGGGTGTATATAGACCTGACTCATAAAGGTTCAAGGAAGATGGGAAGACAAAGGGAGGAAGATATACCAAACCTCAGTCTTCGAGGCGAAGAGGAGGAAGGTATCATAATGGTCAGTCACGTGGTTCTAGTTCGTTTCGCTTTAATTTCGCTCAGCTGGAATCGTGTAAAAAAAACTGCAGCACTCTGCAGGAAGAGCCAGCTGACTTGTGTTCCAAAATTCATTTCTAATGACGTTAGGTTGGTCACACTTGGCATAATCCGGTCAGCGTTAGTGACCTCATTTGACCTAACTGGTCAACGTGACCGAAACCCTCTCTGACGTGCTAAATATCTGCTATGGGAGGTACCTGCTGCAGGAGTGGTATATGATGCAAGGCGTGGGAGAGGGTGTTTTCCGGTGTGGGAGGGTGGAGCTATAGGAGTGTTGGGTGTGGCAGAGGATGCTTCAGGTTGTGTGTGTTCTGGGGGAAGGGTACCTGAAACAGAGTATGAGTGGGAGGTGCTGCAGGGGGTAGTTATAACAGAGATTCACGGTGAGGTTCATGGCTCTGATGACGCCTATCTCAGCAAGTAGGACCTTTGGGCCGCAAGAAATTATTTATGGGGTGTAGATATGTGATACAGGACAGATAAAGACACATTTATGTAACATGCACCATATGTAATGGCATCTCCTGTATAGATAGATCTAGCCTCCATTTTCTATAGCATATGTATAATCAGTAGTCAGCCCATAGGCCCTTTACACACAGTCCCGCGTCGCCTGGCTCCCTCTGTATATATCCTTCATTATAGTCTTCTCTACAAAGAACTCTTTCATTAGAACTTGCGAATTGATCATTCAACTCAGTGAACATGAGGTAGTGAAGGAACAATGTGGGCGGGATAGGAAGCACCAAGGCCTGGCAGGCGGGCAGGCAGGGTGCTGAAGGTCCTACACGTTCCTGGAGTGTATACACGTGAGATCCTTCTTGTACCAGCATAGCACTGAGTACATCGTAAGGTCAGGGGTGATGATGCGCCATCCAGGCTTTACTGAATCTTTACTTTCGTTGCCTCTGGAACGGTGGATGTAGCTGGAACGCCAGCTGGGGAGACTGATAGATCCTTTGACATCGTCAGTGCTGCAGTAGAGATGTAGACATAAAAGATCACACCCAGTCTGTCTCATTACTTCATAAGTTATGAGGTATTGTAACTGTCACAATAATATCAAATGATTAGAATAAAGAACTTGGGAGAAAATGTCATTGACATTGATGGCGCACATGTGAAGAGACAGATTCATGGTTCACAGTACTTACAGCTACTTGTAACTTACAGCCACGTTGGACTGGGCGTGTCTGGGGCTATGGAGTGGATCGTGTGGATGATGATATAAGATGCAAGATGTGTTTTGTGGAAGACATTGTTACGCTGGAACGTCATGATCAAGAATGTAACATACTTCCTTGGCGTAGAGAAAGAGCTGATCTGATGCTCTCCTGGGCATGACCTTTAGGATGACAGTTCACGCCTTGAGACCCGTGGGTCGCGCCGTCGCGTAATGGTGAAGGGGCTTACCCTTTGGCACTTCCATGGCTGGTTCACTTAGTCGCCCAGCACTTGCACTGCCATCTCATTTCCGCGTCTAATCACGTTCCTGAGTAGATAATAACTTTAATGCTATTAGCTGACTCAGAATCTAATCATTGGCGATTAATTGAAACTGAGGAAATGTCTCTGACACCAGTTTCATAAGATGAGAAGTTATCGATATCCACAGCCGGGCCGAACAGGTTCACTTTTCTTTATGTCAACCGAGCCGACAGGACGAGAGAAGAGAACGCCCTAATCAAGGCCACTTCATGTAAGCATTCTCGGGCAGCCTGAGGTCGAGCGCACGGGATTGAATCCTGGTTGCGGCAGTCGCTCCACAGTCAAGCCAACTGTTCATCTTCCCCTTGCAGTTGGTCGATGAAATGTGTGCCTAGATTAGGCTAGGGTATATATATATATATATATATATATATATATATATATATATTTAATTTCGTGGTCTCACAAACCCTTGCCCACCGTGGGACTCAGACCTGCCGCAGACAGACAGAAGCTTGGAAGGCAGCCATTCCTCCTGACGTAACGCCCACTTGATAGGATACCATCCGTAGACATCCCGCCCTCTCGTGTGTTTGTGGGAAAGGGTCGAAGAAGAGGGATCTCATGGCAACATGGATCATTGCTGGATACGACTTCTCATGGAAGGCTGGTAACACCACCTCTCCCGACACACGCGCCTGTACATTATGTAAGACACCGACAGCCATAGCCTTGTCCACTACCTCATCAGGTGCCCACCCTGACGCCTGCTGGACCAGCACTCCACGGCTCCCAGAGGAAGACCTTATGTTACTCCCCACATCGGTCACGTACTTTATACGTAATACTGATACTCTTCTGAAGGAATTTCCGTCAGTCTTGGGGCTTTATACAGCCCCTTTATATATGTTATGTATATATTGTGTGTATATAAACCTATGTGTGTTCTGTGGTATACATTGTATATATACTGTATATTCTGACACTTACCACATACATCTGTCAACATCGTACAGGGGTACCGAGTGACACCACAAGGTCCCATCCCTTATTTTGAATTGAAACTGAGCCTGATTCGTACGGCCTGGTGTCCCCCCGCCATATGGGTGTCAGTCAACCATAAGGTCTCTCTCCCTTATAACAGGATAACCTTCATTGTATCATGTTGCTACTGGTCCCACGCCAGAGGTGACGCTCTTCTCTCCTGTCTTGATAGTACTGGCCTATGCTGGAGGTGACATTGTCCCCTCCTGTCATATCTTCATAGTCTTGTCCTGTGCTGGAGGTGACATACACAGGGAAAATTTGCGAACCTATATACACCAGTTAGAATTCTGGAGTCCTTCGGCAGGGAAACTTTGTGTTTGTAGGAACTGGAGAATATTATCATAGCAGAACCCTTACTGTGTCACAGAAGTAGGTAACACCCTAGAGAACCTCCTGTGTTACTGACAACTTCGGACACAGTTCCACAGTGTACCACCGGACTGAACCACAGGTCATAAGGTGTTATGTTGTGTGTGCGTCTGTGTTCTGAGAGTGTAGGGCTTTGGGGTAATAAGTGTTCCTTGTCTTCGTCATGGTAGTTGCATCGTGGGCATGAAGCGTCTCGGGATACGTTGCGACGGTGTTTGTAGTGCTGTAGTGACGAGTGACGTCCAGAGCAGCAGCGGAAGAGTGTCAACACGGTTGTGTTGGGAATGTGATTCCTGATGGATGTATGTATGGTGGGCTGGAGTTTAAGATTGATTTGGGAGGTCAGTTGTTTGGTGCTTGTCCGGTTATTTCAGTGTGCATGTTTTGTCAGTGTTATTCTTATTGCGAGTGGGGGGGGGGTCTGTGAGTAGAGGTTAGCTGAAGCGTGAGGCAGGGATAAGCTTTTATGTCTACATTGGGTTTGGTAATTGGTTAATGAACGGTTTGGGTGGGAGAGGTCTCGTGCTGTTAACAGGACTGAGTGCCGAGCATATGAGGTGCAACTGTATGGGGAAATTTGTTTCACTGTGTAGGTGTTGAGTGCTTGTCTTGCTAGGCAGTGGTCCTCCAGCCCCAAACCAAGGAGGCAGCCATCCCTGCCACTGGCAATCATATCCTAATCACGGCCATCTTGGGTAAAAGGAAAACGGCACGAGATTAAGAATAAAGAAATTAATCAGAGCTCCTCAGTAGTTTGTAGACCTGACTCTGTAAGGTTATAGGAGGTGTGAAAAATGATAAAATGGTAGATCCTTCCACAGCTTCTTTGTTCGAGGAAGGAGGTATCATAATGGTCAATCCTCATGTGGCCCTTCTCTCCACAAAAACTATAAGAAGCAGTAGCCAGATGCGTACCAGGGGTCCAGTCCATCGTGGGAGGGATACACGCAAACACTATAAGTCCGCTGGCAGACATAATTACCTGTACAGCAGGGATAGGACAGCAACATCACGGCTTGAGATAAATAGGTGGTTGGAGAGAAGTGATGCTCAAGAATTAATGAGACAGGAGGTTTTTGATTCCACTCTGGCTTTGGGAGAGGTGGAAGAAGAGCCACCCCAAATATGCCAGCAGTACTCAGTTCTTGGGCTCATGAAATTCTTGTAGATATGAAGTCACTGCTCACGAGGGAGATGACACGGCGCCTATACAACGCCCCGAACTTCCTGGAAGCACATCTTGTAATGATGATTATGTGGAATTTCCAAGATATTGCTAAACCCATGTTTATTTTTCGTAAGGATGATTTGTGGTGTATTGATACTGAACAGAAGAAAAGGATGACATTTAGAAAGAGGTGTAGGTAGATATTGTATTTTAGTACTGTTGAATTTAAGCAGGTTATTGCTTTCCCATTTCGTGATGTTACACAGGTTGGGATTAAGAGAGAAGATATGTTCGGTGCGAGAAAGAGAACGAAGGTAAGACTGAGGAGGAGGAAGTCAGTCGACGTAGAATGGAATCATCAACTTCAGAGTGAACAGTGTTACATGACGCAGAGAGATCACTTGTGGGGAGAAGAAAGGGAGTAGGTGACAGAACAGAACCCAGAAGGACACTGCTGTTGATAGGACAAGACGGGGAAGTCGCTCCCTCAGCGACTACTGAATGGGACTGACTAGAGTGGAAACTGTGCACTACAGAACAGAACGCGTCACCTGAAGTTTGTAATAAAAACGACTTTTTGATTTGTTTTCACTGGTGAGAAAATGTTTTGAATATGGTTTATGAGAAGAGGTTTTGATCGAGTTTTCCTCTGTCTTTCCTTTTCTTTTTTTTTTCAACAATCAACGCCTTGGTCCTGTTATAGTGAGATGCCTTTAGCCTGTTAGGGTGTAGTAAAGATAATTTTCTGGTGTACCAAACATAATAGTGAATGCTCAGGTTGACCCCTATACATGTATTGCATTCGCTTGTTGACGGTATTATTCTTGTACATTTTTTTTCTACTTTTTTCTCATATATTGTTTCTCCTTGGCAGCCAGCAACAGCAGCAGCAGCAGCGTCGTTGGCAGCTGGAGACAGATGCAGGACGACCGAAGTGGACCTGTCTGGCAGACATTTAGAGCGGCTGCCTACCAGTCTGTTTTCCAGTCTCCACCTGACGAGTATTAACCTCTCCCACAACCTGCTAACAACCGCGCCACGCTCATCCCCCAGAAGGCGGCAGGCGGGACGTCTTAGGAGGAGGAGGGAACGCCGCCGTCGTCAGGTTCATCCAGAGTGTCGTGAGGCGTCCAGTGGTCGGCCACGCCAACCTGGCGGAGGGGATGACGTGCGTCGCCAGGCCGGCAGCAGGTCCACGCTGCTGGGGGATGACGACGGCTTGAGTGGCGACTCTGGGCTTCCCTCGGATCCTGTAGACGAGGAGTTTCACAAGGCTGACAAAAAAGAGGAGAAACTCAACATCAGAAAGAACACGAAGTCGTTGAAATCAGCGTCGTCGGATTTCCAGATAATACCAAGGACGACCTCTGGGCTGCCATCGAAACTGAGTCCGGTTTGGGAGAGCATCGCTGAGGAGCTTCAAGCTAAACTGCGTTTTCGAAGAGCAAAGAGCGAGGGACTTTCTGTGAACGACGTGGCTGCCCCTGCTACTGTTGTTAAGAGGCCAACAGGCAAGGGTGATACTGGTGCAAGGAACCCACCTCGACGTACGTCACCTACTGATGTCGTGAGCAAGACAGCCGAGGGAGGGACACCAAAGAAGGGCAAGAGTGAAGGGTTGTGTAGTTATGACCATAGCAGCTCGTCAGGTGTCGAGGAGAGTGAGAGCGAGTCTGAGACTGGCTGTGAGGAGGAGGAGGAGGCGGGCGGCGTAAGGCCAGCCTCGTTCAGCAAGACTCTGGGTGGCCTCCACCACCTCAGACACTTCCAGCAGCTACAGGTTGGTCAACATCATTCCTTCATATTATATTCTTGTAGTTCTGATGTGTTCACGTGATGTACTTCCAAATGTTATGTCATGTGACAGTGTACTGTTGGCCCAGCTTATCGTACATCCCAACGGTGTGGCAAGGTAGACATTCTGTAGTTTGACGATGTAGGATGTCCAGATTACACTATAGCCCCAGACCCCTTTGTTGTTCCAGGCTACACAGTAGCCCAGACTACGATACTGTCAGCAATAGAATAGCCTCACTGTACAAAGCATGACCCAAACAGTAGTAAAGCCGCAGACTACATAGCTGGGCTATGTGCTCAGTACTGCCAGGACAGTGTATAGCCCGAGCCTACCCCTACAGGTAGTATTCCTTGCCCGGAACAGACTACAGGAGTTCCCGAGCTGCCTCCTGGCTCTGCCTGGGCTGACGCGCCTCTACCTCGGCCACAACTACCTCCGCGTCCTCCCACACGCCCTCACCAGGCTCACCAGGTATGTCAGCGTCCACGCCTCCTCCCACTACACCCATACCAGGTAAATCAACAGGCACTAGGTCCACAAAAGGAAAATTACTAGGCTCACCAAAGGTAAGGCACATTCATATAACGAAGAGAAGTACCAGTGTACTGAGGAACATCTTGTTTATTGGTAGACGTTTCTAAACATTCGTTTTATCTTGAGAACCTAGAGAGAACCACTCACAGATGAAGAGATCGTTGACAATACCAGTGCAGGAAATTCAGTGGTAAAAGTAATTAAAACAAAATTTGAATTGTAACTGGTTCATAAACCTAATAATGATATTCCCAAAACTTAGTAAATGTTATCAGTAAACGAGATTCATTTCTTATTTACGAACAAAACATTTAACCAAACAACGGGCTGGCTGCCTATGGGGTCTCCACCCACCAGGACCGACTCTAGCTAAGGCTTTTCTGTGATGTCACGAAGTCAAATGGCCTAACGATAGCCGAAAGAACTCTAAACCTTTATTATATAAACTGTATATAATGGATGATACATGTCTTGTGTTTCAGTCTCAAGACCAAATCCCAGCATTATTAAATTATCTCGTCTCTAAACATGGTAGTACGAAGTTCACTTTTTCCAGGTTTGGACTTAGTAATTGAAGCGACTGGATAACTCGTCAGGGTATAGAAAACCTACATAGTTCACTTCGTTTATTCCTGTTCATTTTAAACGTAATCTTATTCCTACTTTGCTTGACAGAGTTTTTCATATATTTTCTGATCATTTTAGACAATGACGAATTAGTGTTTTATAAAATCTTCATTACAATACTGAATATCCTCGTAATTTCACCGACACATTAGCAAATCCGTTATCCATCTGTTAACTAAAGCATAGCTTCAAGTTGCTGTTGTTTCCAGACCACTGGTACAATCCCCGTCGTATATATTGGCCAACAGGGTTTTAATGTGCGCCATAAACTTAAACATTGCTTGATGAATTTCATCCATTAATTTCAGGTAGAATTATGTTCAAGGCCAAGGATAATACTGATGTTTATATAAATTCAAAGATGTTGCCAGAGATTCACATTCGTCTCTTGTATACAAATGGCTTCCACTCGTAGTGTACAAAAAGATTAATAGAGCGTTGAAATCTCGGATAGATAACATTTCTGTCGTTCGGCGTGAACGTCTGCTCTAAAATCGCTAAACCGTCTTTCTCGGCCACTAGAAATCCTTCACGGAAGAACAGTTATCCCCATGGCAGAGTCATGTTTTCAGTATTGGACCGAAGTTACGTACAGAGGTCATCCCACCACTGGTTCCCATGAAGGATCCACCAAGCTTAAGATATATTGACGCCGGAAATTATATTAGTTTCACAGTTTGGATGATTTATGTGATATTTTGGTATTTTTTCTATTTTCAGTAAAGTATTTATTTGATTGTTTTACAGAGAGGATTAACATGTTCTTCAGATTGGTCCCAGAGGTGATTATACTAATGCAAGAAATGATTAGATTGATCCCAGAGTTAATTAGGCTACGGTTAATGAGCGTTACTAGAGTGTGGCTGAAGTTAACACTGGTATGGTTTGGTTTGTGTGGCACAGACTGGTGGAGTTGGACGTATCATACAACCGGCTGGTGGGCGTGGGCGTGGGTGTGGGCGGCCTCCCAGCCCTGGCCCATCTCCGGGCCGCCCACAACCGCATCACTGACGCCCCCGAACTGGGTACTATGGAGACTCTCCGGACTCTGGTGAGTACTTCTGTCTCCGTCTGGCTTTCCTTGCGTAGTCTGGCTCTACTGACGCAGAGATATAAGTTTATTGAGTGTACCTGGTAAGTTGTATGGGAAAGTGGTGATTGAGAGAGTGAAGACATGTACAGAACATGACTGGGGAAGAACAGTGTCTGGTTTCAGAAGTGGTAGAGGATGTGTGGATCAGGTGTTTGCTTTGAGAAAAGTGTGTTAGAAATACGTAAACAAATGGACTTGTATGTTTCATTTATGGATCTCGAGAATGTCAGGGTTGGTGAGGGGGTGACGGTTCTGGGAGCATTGAGGAATGTGTGGCAAAAGAGGTCACTGTCTTGGAGAGCGAAAAAGCGTATATTTGACGGTACAGTAGTCCCATTGGTATTGTATGAATGCGAGGCGTGGACTACAGATGAGAATGGACGGAGAAGGGTGAATTGTGTTGGAAATTAAATGTTTTAAGACATTATGTGGTGTGATGGGGGTTGATATAGGAAGTAATAAAAGGTAAGAGAGATATATGGTAATAAAAAGCATGTGGTCTGAGAGACCTGAAGAGGTTGTACTGAAATGGTTTGGACATATTGAGAGAATGAGTGGGGAGAGGTTGACAAAGAGGATATATGTATCAGCAGTAGAGGGGAGAAGGAGAAGGAGGAGACCAGATTGGAATTGAAAGGACGGAACTGAACAAGATTTTGAGAATTCGGGCCTGAACATGCAGGAGGGTGAATTGGAACAGTGGGATATATAGGGGGCGACGTGCTGTCAGTGGACTGAACCAAAGCATATGAAGCAACCGGGGGAAACCATGGAAAGGTCTGTGGGACCTGGTTATGGTTTCAGTGCATTGCACATAACAGTTAGAGAATAGATGTGAGGGAATGAGGTCTTTCTTCGTTTGTTGGTGCCGCTATCTCGATGAAGCGGGAAACGGCGAACAAGTATGAAAGATATGTTTATATGGTTCATTTTACGGTTGCATGACACAGCTGACCTTTCCTGCCGACAGGACGTGTCTGGGAACCAGCTGAGCGCGGTGCCGGGCCTCGGGAAAAAGGCCGCCGCCCTGCACCATCCAGCCTCCCACGGCCCGGCCTCCCAGCTCCTGGAGGACGCCCCGCCGCCCCTGCATGAGGGAAGCGAACCGCTCACCCTCAACCTCAGCCTCAACAGCCTCGCTGGACCAGTGACCCTCGCTAGTATACAGGTGAGTCGCTCGTAAACTGTAAGGGAGGGCAGCCAGGTGGCGCAGGATCGGGTCTTAGGGGCTGGGTGACACACAGACACCTCACGAGAGCGTTGGCCGAAATGGTACCCGTGATAGAGGCAGGGAAGCATCATAATGGCAGACGGAAAGGGTTGGCCGAGAGAGGTGCTGGGAGGAGAGTTGAGAAGGCAGAAGACATATGATTCCATTCTGGTGAAGACAGATGGTAAAACATACACCTCATATACGCGAACAGTACATAATACAGGAGTGAAGCCCATGGAAATATGGAATAAGTGCTAAGGGGAAAAATTATCTTGATATCCATACAACATGGCCGGCTTTTGCGATATAGATTTTGTAATGTTAATTACTTGGAGTTTCAAGGGTATATTGACAGATATTGTTATGTTCAACATGTTTATTATATTTCAGGGTTGAAATGTAGTGCTTTGGAATTTAATAGTTGCGACCGAGAGAGATTTAGAGATACAGGTCGACGTTGTCTTTTTTTTTTTCTATTTTGTACAACTGAATTGAACCAGATTCTTGCTTCCTGTTCGGTTTTGCAAAGGTTTGACTTTAGAGAGGCAATATGTTTAGAGGATAAAGAGAACAGGTGTTGCAGTGAGAAGGAAATGGCAAGTGCGTTTGAGTGGATCCTTTGGTATGAGTGTTGCTAAGGTTAGAGGGTGAAAAAATATTACTGAAGGGAAGGAGAAATTGTAGGAGACAACACAGATCCCTGAGGAACTTCACTGTCGAAAAGATAAGAGGGAGATTTCACTCCATCAACAAACACCGCAATGGAACGTCTTGAGGGAAAAGTAAGCTTAGACAAAGAAATCAGATAAACAGAAGGAAAGGGATTAAAAGCAGTGTCTTGTGCCACACTTTTTTGAAATGGTTGACAGATGTCCAGCTCCAGAAATCTTTACAAGAGAAGGGCCAGGTGCGGGTCACATAGGAGAGAGTATTTTGAACACAGCGGAGGTAACAGAGATGAGGTCATAGTTAGAAGGGAAGGATGGTCCGCTTTCATAGCGGTGGGTAGAACCAAAGTGTCCATCCAAGGAGTGAACGTTTGGGTTTTTATAGAGACGAAACAGGTGAGCAAGGATCGGATGGGATGGGAGGACCAGAAGTGGAACCATCCAAAGTAAAGTTATCAGAAATTATAATGCTGAAAGGAATGGGTTTAGCAGTTGTAGGGTTGGTTATAGACTGACCATGTCGCAGAGGACGAGGAGAGATTGAATTGCAGAAGTTATTGTAGGTGCTGTTGCTTAAGGACCAGGAAGATTCATTTGTTAAAGAAGTCAAATTAACACATTTTCTCGCAATGAAAGCACACCTGATTCTACGAAGAACATCTTAGCAATCAATCTGAGCAGAAATGAAGGCAGACTGAGATCTACAAGAAAGGGAAAGTTTCACTTCTCAATACGCTCTGTCCTAATGTGGCAAGTTTCAGGACAAGAGCGATAGTTCATGACTGAGGAGATAAGGTGAAGGAAGAACATACGACACCTTCCCAGTCAAAATGACCTCCACTATACGGTCAGCACTGCTGGAGCTATCTTGACCTGCCTGGAGCCGGCAAAATAATGCTGGGTCCGAGGAAAGTCAGCAAAAGAAGGATTATTGTGCACCCATAAAGAGCTAGAGTTGCCGTTTCGAGAGAGACAGGGGCTAGGCGGGGGATGGAAATATAGTTGTGGTTAGGAGACGCTGAGGAGAAAAGTAAATCTGTAGTTAGAGGAGTCAGAGGGAAAAAAAAAAAAGTCAAGTATGTTAGTGGAACGGTCATGATGATCAGGAACTCAGGTTGGGTATCAGATTGGTTGCTTCAGAAGGTTAATTCCCAAACTCTTCCAGAGTCATACCAAGTAAAACCAATATTTTTTTGGTGTAAGTTAAAATTCTCTACATAGAGGATTTTAACGTGTGGTTGTGAAGAGAGCCTCCATAGTCTTATGGTAGAAATTCAATTAGTCGAATAGTACGCAGGTGAATGACGTTGGGAAGAATATAAGTGTAACATAAAAGCAAAGTTTCAAAGATAGGAGAAATTTCCAGTGAGATGGCATCAAAGCTCGGAAGTTAAAGATCCAGGAGGCCAACAACATTTGGTTTTGTACTGCAGTTAGCACAAACGCCATCCTGGGAGAAGGAACGATGGTAGTCAAAATCAGAGTTGGAGATTTGATGGAGAAGAAATCGATTGGGTTTCACAGAGAAAATCATTTGAAAAATCAGACAGATGGTGTTCAATAGAGGGGATGTTTGATCTAAGGCTGTGAATATTACAAAGTTGATCGTTAGAGTCATGTCAAGAGAAGGGATGACTTGTTTACTGGATGGCAGTCAAGGGGGCCCCGGGAACCATTCAGACCTCCCCGACCGGTGGCACCAATTCTGGCTCAGCGCTGGATAGGTGTAATTTTGTTTTTCCTTCATTAGTTGTGTAAAACACTTAAAACTCTGGAATGTAGAATAAAGAGTTATGCGAGTTGGCTGTTGTCAGGAATTATATATATGCTGGAGAGTATGTTTGTGAACTTAAAACCAGCAACAGCCGTGAAGGTGAGGTGGATAGTAAAGATAGGAACCTAAACCAGGGAGGGGAACGTGACAGCCAGTGCAGTACTGCCTCACCGCGCCACCGTAGCTACCCCTTCCGATACCCAGGGGGTAGTGTCTCCGTGGTCAGTGGCTGCCTGACACCTGGTACCTATGTTGCCAGTGGCACGCGCCCAGGAACGTTAGGTTAGCCTGGTGGACTGATGTGTAGTCTGATGTTGAAAGATAAGACGAGTTCAGTGCCCGGGAGACCTGAGGACCTTAGCAAACATACTCTGTGATGCAGGAGGGCGTGGGGAGCGTTGGTCTGCATCAGAAGTAGTAAGAAGGCGAACACGTGCCGTAGCATTAGCACTGGTTAGTCCGGCATGTCAGCACGGCCAGGCAGGCACACACCCTGCACTCGAGCTCCCCTAGATATCAACTTCCTTGTGGACAGTTATCCGGATGGCTCGGTGACTGGAACGTGTGCAGTCTGTCTCATAATCTGGGACGCATACACACTCGTAATTCGCTTATATCTGCTCTCTCCAAGTTTTCATACGCAATCCGTGATGAGCATTGGTACGAGTTGGATACCTTAATTTCAGCTTGCCTGTGTTAGGTGGGCGGTGAGCGGGAGTCTCCTCAGTGGACGTATATTTTGAAAGTGGTGTTGACATAATTGGTTTAACTTCGGTATCATAGAAATGTGTCATCCGTACAATGGATGTACTGTAATGAAGTTATTAGTCTGCAACCTCCTTCTCAAAAGCAATTAACTAACTTTTTCATTAGCGGTACCGTTTGTTACAACCGGGTTATTGTCTGTGTTGGTATGTTGAGGATGTCGACAGCCTCCTCCACTACTCCTCCCAGGGCCTGGGGCGGATGAGGACGTCAGCGATCTCCTCCGCCAGTTCTCCAGAGGTCTGGAGTGGATGAGGATGTCAGCGATGTCCTTCACTTTATCGTTAAGGAAAAGTTCGGAGGAGTAGTCCTTTCAGTGGACAGTGTCTCAAGTATTTACCGTAATTAGACAGGTTTCAGTTTTAACGTCAAATAAAAGAAGGTTTTCAGCCATCATGTAAAATCACCCTCAATAACTGAAAAAAGTAAATACTCACAAACCGTACGGAAGAGAGGGTGACTTTACTAACGATTAGTCACTGACTGGACCTTCTTCCCCTACTATAACAAGACAGTCTTCTGCAACATTCTCCCCACCTGCTTGACCAACACGGCTTTCTCCTGAACCTAGAGAATCAGTACACAGGGAATCCCGTGCAAGTTCCTCACCTGCAAAAACTTGGGCAGACACAAGGGGCCTCTCTGTGGGTGGTGTGAGGTCGGAGGCTGTCTCCACACCCGCTCCCTCCCACTGTGTTTACCTTCGCTGGTTCACATGTGGTCAATACAAACAGGACTCTGTAGAGAGGACACCGTGGGGAACGCCCCTGTACCTGCTGGAGGCTTGCACGAGCAACTGGCCTTCCTTAATGTAGAGCCCAATTGACTTTCGCCGAAGTACTTCTGAAACATTGATCTCGGTTCTTTCCTCCGAGAGAGATGTCTCCTTCCACTAGGGCGTGTCATCATCAGCGAACGGACAGGAGTGTATATATATA